>OX439483.1:214775421-214968461 GCA_949320155.1 Melangyna quadrimaculata
CAAGTTTTTGCTTTTTCAGTTTCCTTTTGTTAAACATTCCCCACAAAGTGCTGGCTGTTACTTTTGAGTTTGACAGATTCGCAAAGAGATCTATCAATATGCTTATTTATAAACACTTGAGATGCTTCGTCGTGTCGTGTTTGCTCACTTTCAGCACCGATACGAGCTAGAGTGAGTAGGTACCTATGTATGTCTCAATATGAAAAACTCCTCTATCCTTCTGATTTAGCACCAATTCCAATAAATATGGAAAACTTCCTGATAGATTAAGAGCAAACGTTCTGGCGGTCACTTGCGATTTTAGCTTCTCGACATTGTACTTTTTTACATTATTTGCTCATGGGTATCCGCCTACGTAGTCTAGCTACCACCAGGTAGTGATCCGAGACAATATTGGTTCCTCGGAGCGTTCGGACGTCCAAGATACTGCAACATGGTCGATTTAGTTGACGGTTCGTTGATCACGCGACCGCCAAGTCCCCTTGTGTATATTGAGGTGTGGGAATCAGGTGCTTGAGATGATGACATTTTGCCCGCCGCAAAGTCTGCCATCCTATGTCCGTTGCCGGAAGTTTCGTCGTGAAGGCTGTGTCCTCCGACTATCGAACCGCCGACGGCCTCCTTTCAGAATCTAGCGTTGAAGTCTCCAAGAATGATCTTCACGTCGTACTTCGGGCAAATATCATATGTTGTCTCCAAGAGATCGTAGAATGCTTCTTTGGTCATCATATCTCTCTTCATGGGGGGCGTGAACACAGATCAGCGTGAAGTTCTTAAATTTGCCAGGCGCTCACTTACACTTCTGAAACCCAAGAGTTCTTGCCTTAGTCTTCCCCTTATCACAAAACCGCAACCAAAAAGCCGCTGACTCTGCTCCTTGAAGCATCCGCCATAGTAGATGTCACACGATTTCAGTCTCCGTATGCCATCTCCATCCCATCGCACTTCCTAGATAGCTGTTACGTCAGCCTTTAACCTGTCCGGGATCTCCACTAATTGTACTTTAGTAAATCGTTCCTAATAGAATTGCATGTAGGTAAAATACAATGGTTTCAGAATAATTAAAAAAATCAATTAACACAAAATAGCTATTTTGAAATGATAATAAAGCTGATTTATAAATTTAATCCTTATAGGACAGAACTTCTGCTTGGCAATTTCAAATCTATACACGAAATAGCCAAAGTGATCCAATAAACGCGAACTAACTATTCAATTACTTCCACATTAAATAGACAAATATAAATTTCCCAGCAAAATAAACTTGAAGCCAACCGACATTGTCCGATGGGCGATGCGCTCTGTGCTCTGTCGTTGTTTTTGTTGGGTTGTCTGTCGGAAGACCCGCAAGGGAAACACCTAGTTGTACCCCGGGGAATAGTTTCGAATTCACACACATCAGTAATCAGTTCATACGCAGAACGCAGCTCATATAATTGTCTGCCTACTGCCATGTTCTATTATTGTAGGTTAGGTAAAGGTACTCTGGCTTAGGCGTTGCTGTCAGAAAACTCGAAATTGTTCAAATAATTGTCGGTCTAAATATCATATATGTATATACAGGGTGTCCCATTAACAATGGTCCAAAACAAAACTGGTGAAAGGCCAGGCCATGGCCTTTCAGAATTTGGTAACTTTTCTATACCGAATCATAGCGGTTCTCGAGTAACGACTATTTTTTGAAATTTGAAAAAAATCTAACTTTGAACCAGTTTTTTGCTCACCCTGTCCATAATTGAATTTTGTTTTTTACAAATTTTGCATTAAAAAATTCACTTATAGTTTCACTAACTTTACTGAGTAAAATATTTTTAATTGGCATCACCATTTGCCTACAAATCATTAGTTAGTATTGAACTTTGCCAAAATTAATTTTTGACCACAATCTTCTGATGAGCCCCCTGAATAAAATTCGTATGGCTCAATACAGATTTTGTATGTCAAAAATTGCCTATTATATAGATTGCCTATATAGACATCAAAACGAAGATCTCCACCAAAATTCAGCTCTTTCGGAGTTATATTTGAAGTGAAATTCTAATTTTATCGAAATATTTGAACAAAAATGTTTTATTTTTGTTTGATTTTGAACCCGTTTGATTGGGTTCAAACGGTTATAACTGTCTATTTAAACATAGCTTTGGCAAGTTTAATACCTTTTTTGAAACTACAGAAAAATAGGCAAGTTTTGAAATACAAAATCTGTATTGAGCCATACGAATTTTATTCAGGGGGCTCATCAGAAGATTGAGGTCAAAAATTAATTTAGGCAAAGTTCAATACTAACTAATGATTTGTAGGCAAATGGTGTTGCCAATTAAAAATATTTTACTCAGTAAAGTTAGTGAAACTATAAGTGAATTTTTTAATGCAAAATTTGTAAAAAACAAAAATCAATTATGGACAGGGTGAGCAAACAACTGGTTTAAAGTTAGATTTTTTTCAAATTTCAAAAAATAGCCGTTACTCGAGAACCGCTATGATTCGGTATGGAAAAGTTACCAAATTCTGATAGTTCATCACCTGGCCTATCACCAATTTCAGTTTAGACCATTGTTAATGGGACACCCTGTATATGGAATATCTACTCAGGTGTAAGGTGTAGGCATTCTATCCGCAAACGTACACACATACACTAACCACTCATTATGCTAGCCTTAAGGACGGCAAATAATGGAATGGTGCCAGATACCCGTGAGTGGTGCCGCACCCGGATTCATCGGACCTCGAACGGTGCATTGATATAAATCGTAATTCAAATACTCATTACCGAAAAACTAATTTATACACCAAAACCGGACTGGACCGCACAATGCTTCCGCCAGGTTACATATACAATGCAGCCACGTTAATATTGCGGAACCAGCTAAATGTTGTCCTGAACCTATATGGACATGGACACATGGCTTAACTCATTTCACAGTAAGGGTGAAACCGTTGTGGTTATTCTGATAATTATTTTCACCTAGCTACTTATACACAAGAATATTTACTCCCCTATTTATGCAAGTGGGTGCTTTAGAAGTTATATTTTGAAGTTTCATCAAAAACGCCAACGGCTGTACTTGGTAAGAAACTTTCAGAAAACGCTCAACAATATAAGAAGTTAATTGAACAATTCTGATTTTGTAATGAACTGGATTTGATTTTTTTTTAATGAAGTTAAATCACAATAGGCTTGTCAGATGCGTCTTTAGGAAATTGCGGACCTTGGGCATTAGGGATATGGAGCAACACTTACAAATTGTGTGGCGTTTTCAATAAAACACCTTCAATGTTTTTATTTGTTTGAATAATAAATAATAGCACATTAGCCAGGATATGGATAAGTTATTCGGATCTGTTGAGCGTTCAGTTCAGATGACAACGTCAATGCTGGAAAAAAAATTCTGCTGACGAAAAACTGGCAGACATATCTGAGAGTTTAAAAGATAAAAGTAACTAAGCTCTAAGACCAAAGTTGATGATTAAGACAAACAAATTAATCAGAAAATAAAGTCCAACGTAGATAAATTTAATTTGAATGTGCGAAAAATTGAAAATCGTTTAGGTGATTTGCACGTTAATGGATCTTCATAACCTACCAGCTTAACAAAAATCGAGAAGGAGAAATTGTCGAAAAGCACTTTGTCGGCTCGATCCCATCGCTGAAAGACCTTCACCTTTGAACGGCAGCTTCACTTCATAACGCCTTTGAGGTAAAAGTCTTGTATGCTGCTCAAAATGCTTGACGCACACGATATTCTCCACGGTCATGTGTCTGGAACGGTGTTTCTTGCATGGTCCAAAACTTCTCCAACTTTGACGTCAAATCCATGGTTTGGACGAAGCTTCGAATTTGCCGGGGAATTTTCGGGCAATCGGTCCGATGCCATCGTCTGGGCGTTTTCTCTCAGGAAGGAGTATTTAGGCGCAGACGTCACTTCCGAGAAGTAAATCGATCGGTGCAGGCTCGTAGAGATGGGGATCTGCTAACAAGATACTTTCAAGGTGGTTCCATTTGCCGGGCATCACTCGTTGGGTCGGGAGATGACCAGTCAGCAACTTGAAAACAAAAGCCTGGACGGCAGTCGCAAACGTTGAATGGCGGGGCGCAAAACGTACTTCAACGGAGTGTTGCGTAGTGCCGCTGCTGACCAACCCTAACCGAGATACCTCGGCAATGTTGCGTCGCTTTTCCAGCTTCAACAGTTGTGCAGCAGCTTCGGTGATGAACGAAGTTTCTGACCCTGTATGGATCAAAGCACGTAGGAGGCGTATCTTTCCATCTGCAGCTCTTGCTTTTTGCAACTGCTGTCGCTAGAAGCACCTGGTGTGCAAAACTGCGATCACCATACGACGCGTGGAGTTATAAGATTGTCAATTTTACTGGAGCTGTTGTTGTTGATGTGCCAGTGACTGAAACTTAGGCGCGTTTGGGTTCACAGACGCCTGAAACGAGTTCGGAGCAGAATTCCTCGACTGCTGTGAAGTACCTGCCACAGGTTGTTGTTGTGCTTGTGTGTTACTCATTTGTTGGTTGTTCACATGCAAAAGCGAATGGTGTCTTTGCTGGCAAAATTGGCAAGAGCTGAAGCTGAGACATGCTTGAGGAAGGTGGCCTTGCAAGAGGCAGTTCTCGCATACTTGAAGCCTCCGAACGCACCTTCTCAAGGAAGGTTTGCCCTTATTGCATAATTTGCATGCTAGCTGCTGAATATTGCTAGTTTTAGCTGCTGGTTTTGATTGCTGCTTAACAACCTGCTTTGCATGTAAAACCTTTGCCTTGGCTGATTGAACACGTGGCCTTGTGTGCCTCTTCTTTGGTCCGGTAAGCTGCTCCATGCTCCTGCTGACCTACAAGCTCGAGAGTACGAAAACGGGTCTCCAAAAACTCGGTAAATTCACTAAATGTTGGTATATATTTCCTGTTTCCTAATCTTTCTTCCCTCAGTTTTTGACATGAAGTATGAAGTTTCTGGCAAAGAAACAAAACTAGGACGGTGTCCTAACTATCTACCGGTACATCCATGTTATCGAGAGCTAGAAAACATTCTCTTGATGTGTATAAAAGATCTTTTACACCTGTTGATGTTTCACGAGTCAAAAAGGGTTGCCAAAACAGCGTCTGCATTCGGATGTGAACCGGAATGCGCCTGTGGTCGTACCGCTCTTTTAAAAGATCCCATGCAGCTCCTTAGCTCGCTGCTTCCACGGACAAATTTTACAAAAAAACGATGTGCATCGCAAACACGATTTCAAATAATGCAGCTTGTCGATTTCATCCAGGCTTTTGTTGTTGTGCACAAGGGCCTGAAATCTGTCGTGGAAGGCGCACCAGGTGGTATAAGATCCGTCAAACTTTGGCAGATCAACGCGAGGAAGTCGAATACCCGTATTCCACGTTTGGTGAAGCTGTGGAAAGGTGCGGAGCACCCGTGTTTGTTGGCACCTTATTGTTTGGCGGGGCTTTCTCAATGACGTCAACCAATTCCGCACGGTATTCGAAATAAATTTCATTTATTTGGTCATAAACCACTAATAATTCGTCCATTTTTAGAGTTTCCTCTAGCAAACCTGGGCCAACGATATCCTCATGATAGGATTTTGCAGTTTGCAGATCTTCTTCCAATTTTGATAAGCGCCATGAAAAGTATATCCTGCTTTTGCATTCGCTGAAGTTTGCAGGTTGAAATTTTGTTTAAAGATGTTAGTTTAAAGTTTAATTTGAAGTTAATTTTAGTGAGGTACTTTAAGTAAATTTTAAAATTAAAACCGAAAAAAATCACAGATTAAATTGAAAATGTACATAATGTGAAATTTAAGTCATGTGACTATATTTGATCAATCGTAGATTGGATCTTTTTTTTTTTAATTTTATGAGCACACACCGCACACACTTAATTAAATTGTTTATTGTTTAAATAGTTTGTTAAGCTGATTCGAAAAAAGGCTCGAAGGACCAATGTTTCCGACTTGATTTTATTTTAAAAATAAGCAGAAAAAACTTGTACAAAAAGAAAATGGTGAAAATAAAAATGCAACCACTTTTGTTCAATAATTCAATTGTAATGATTTATTGCCCAGTCATGACGTATATACTCGAAATGTACACTTGAAACATTAATTTTAGTGACATTTAGCTATTTTCATTTGACATCTTGTTGTTTTGTGGATCGTATTTTATTTAATGGCACTTCTTCATCAGGTTTATAATACCCTTGTTTTATTGGAAAAGCTATCCATAGTAGTATTCCATAGTAGCTATCTAACATCGGTAGTATGAATACTGCCGATAAAAGTTAAAGTAGAATCATACTGCTGATAGTTTTCCGAGTCTCTAATGGATTTTCAGTGATTTCATTCTCAAATGTTGGTTACTATTAGTTTTTTCGTGAAGTTAATTTTGACTGCTTCTGATTCTCACAAATACTATATATTTTTTTAATATTCTGACAGGTGTTCCTTCAGTTAAACCAATTTTGAAATACAAAAACCAGGCAACTGCGGGTTTTTTTGGTAATTTTCTACTGTACTATTCATAGAATGCCAAAAAAACATGGGTAATTTTGAAATACAAAAACCAGGCTACTGCGGATGCGTTTTTTTGGTAATTTTCTACTGTACCTTTTTATAGAATGCCAACAAAACACGGGTAATGTTCGTGTACTTGCGTTCACCACCTATTTTTGATGTAACGACTTCCTTGACGTGTTTAAGCTTCAGTTTGAGACTGCTTTGTCTCGAAATAACTGGAATGAAGAGCATAGCGCAGCAGCATCGATTGTGGGTCTTAAGGGTGATGCAGCTAATGTCCAGAAGACTATTCCAAGCAAGAGGCTACGCACCGCGCACGGTGAAGTTAATAATTACCCAATAGTTATGAGTGTTCTTTATAGAAGATATTGTAGAAGTGATCACAATACGCATATATAAATACAGGATGGAATTTAAGACAACAGAGAGCAGGAGAAGTCTATCAAGAATATGCAGCTGACATCGAACGATTAGCATATTCGACACACTTTGATTCATCATATGATTTCATCGAAAGATGCAAGAAAAACACTTTCATCGATTGTATTCGTGACCATGATACCAAACATGTGTGGCACATAAAATATATGGAATGACAGCGACACACGACTCCACAACACAGCACACGACACAGATATGGATCCGATTCCAATATATAAAAGAAAGACCTGTTCCAGAGATGAGACGTTTCTTTTAATTTATCAAAATTGTTACGATATTTTGTTCAATTTTTTTTTGTTGACAAACAGTTGACAGCCAAAATGTCAGAAAATGGCCGCGTTCAAGAATCGATGCGATAAGATAATTTCGTATCCGTATTTTATTATTAGATTATTTTAATTATTTTTCTGAAAAAATCAAAACTACAACTCGACGACGGCAAACAAATCTCAATTTTGCAGTCTACGGTTTTTGGCATTTTCGGATAGCATGGATAGCTTACACACGGGATTGCAACAACACGAACCTATAGCTCTGCATAGGTTTTTGATCGCGGCCAATGTCATTGTTATATCAGTGCTGCCAAATTATTTTATGAAGCAACAATTAGCGGTTTTTTTGTGCCATTATTTCTAAGCTAACATAGAGGGCACACAAAAACACGCCTAATGTCAAAACACGATGCACAAACGAAAAAAAAAAAACAAAGAAAGACCCCTTTCAAACAAGGCAACTGAGTTGCCAGCAACTGGTTTCCTTTTGTGAAAGGGTACAAAAAAAAACGTTTAATTGACAAACCAAATTTAAAATGAAAAGAGCTGTCAGACGAAATTAGCTAATTTGATAATGAAGTCGTTATTTTGTAATTTCCAATATTCCTCATTATGTATATTGTTCTAGTCAAACGAAGCTTAAAGCCGTGTTTTTTTGCAGGTTCAAATAAAATTGTGAAAAAAACGACATCCGAACTTAACAAAGTCATCGAAACAAAAATGCCCAGCACTATCACGAAACTCAGTTATTCCCATCATTACCTTTCAGCTTTTGGAAAAGCATGCAAAATAAAAACAAAATACATTCAAATAAAAAGAAATCTCGTATAGAAAATTATTCCGATCGTTAAAGGCTCTCCCAAACCAATGCGAAACATTCGGTGCGGCGAAGAAACAGTCGTCAGTCAAAATTAATTAACATGGTGATGAATGAGAGTGCCCACACCAACGCGGCAAAGAAACATTCGCCTTTCAAAATTTATTTAAAAGATGATAAATGAGAGTGCCCACACCAACTGCAAATGTTTCTTTGCCGCACCGAATGTTTCGCATTGGTTTGGGAGAGCCTTAATAAACAAAAACAAAATGTGAAACAAAACGCAATTTTAAATCACAAATCAGAACAAAATTAATTGACAAAACAAAAGTCGTCCATTGTTTTTTGTTCAGGTATAAAAAATATTTTCATTCGTTGTAACGAACCGAGGGTGTTGTCGGCAGCGATTCCCGTTCTAGAGACTATATGGCGTTCCGCGTAGAGCAATAACCTTTAGTTCGTAGCCAAAATCCGAGAATCCCTAACCTCCCCTTTCCTTACCACCGTTACACCCTCATGCTTACAGGAACATGAGGCTGATCCGGGCAGCAGAAAGGTGTCCAGGCCACGGCAGCTGGCATGCTAGCATTAGCACATCCTAGCTCGTCGGAAGGGGGGGTACTTGCTACCGAAGCCCTGGACCGAGGTTACGTAGTAAAATCATGCCGGAGAATGTGTGATCATTTTGGGTTCAACAAAATAGTTGAGCCCGAATTCGTTCTAAAATGGGAGGGACGTGTATAAGTATGTGCGTTAAATAGTGTGTGTGTATGTATGGGTGTGAGTGTATAAATGTATGTTTGTGGAAATGTAGGTATGAGTATATGTATGAGTGTGTAAATGTAGGTGTGTGGGGGTGTGTATTGGTGTCAGTGTGTGAATGTATGGGTGTGTTAAAGCAAGTGTGTGTAAATGTATGTGTGTGCGTGTGTACGGGTGTCAGTGTGTAAAGGTATGAGTTTGGAAATGTAGGTATGTGTAAATGTATGTGTGTGTAGCTGTGTGAGAGTGTTTGTATGTATGAGTGTCAGTGTGTAAATGTATGTGTGTGGAAACGTAGGTATGTGTAAATAAAGAGGGTGTAAATGTATGTTTGAGTGTGTGTGTTGGTATGACTGTCCGTCGGTGGCTGTATACCTAAGTAAGAATGCCATGTCTGTACGTGTGTAAATGTTAAAGTGTGTATGTGTGTAAGTCTGTAAGTATTTAAGTGGGTAAGAGTGTAAGTGCGCAAGGGTGTAAGTGTAGAAGTGTTAAGTGTGTAGGGGTCCGTGTCTGTATGTGTGTCGGAGGGTGATTCCATTAGGGGGGAGGGTCTAAGGTGTTTGTGGACCATCTGGAGGATTTGCCCACCCTTGTATCATAAGATACCACAATGGCTACCGCGTCCTCCAAATTCGCGCAGTAGCCCCTAACCTGTCATCGCATCCAATCTAGCTTACCCAGTCCTCATCCTTCTCGTCTTCCTCGTCTGGTCACTTCCACCCTTGACTTAGTGGCTTATGCCTTCATCCTAAACGGAATTGTAGACAGCAATGTAGATAATGCCCGTGTAGACAGAAACAAAACTTCCCATCTAAACAAAAAGCGTCAATTCATCCTTGAACACATGAACCAGACTAAAAACCCATAGCAAATGAAGACTTCAAGAATTTTCAAATCAAATATAACAATTTTTCTTTTTATTGAAAGCCAAGGTAAAAAAAAGGAGACTAAGTAACTATAATAAAAGAAATATATGCAATTCAAGCAGGTATAAATAACGCGAGGTTGGCAACCATATCTATAATAAAGTTCAAGATTTGAGAATTCATCAATAAATTATTTTAATATTTGTATGTATGTAATTTATAGAATTTGAATGGTTTTATGTATATTTGTAATTTAGTTTAGCATTTGTTTAATATTTTTAAAGTATTTATATAAGTAGTTTAACATAAGGTGTATCGCAATATTATATCAATAAAGTAAACTTTTTTTTTTTTGTTCAATTTAGTTGGTATTTGTGATTCGACTTTAATGTTTAGTCCAACAAAAAAAAAATAGGTAGTTGGTTGGCAATTTTGTACAAGAAATAGATCTCGCCACGAATCCAAAACAAAAAATTAAAGGGGGTTCGATCAATCGATTTAAAAAAATACATATAATCCAGAACAAGAACCACAAACATGAAAGAACTTACTGCGTATACCGGTCTGCCAAGGTGGTGCACCGCATTGGAGTAGAGGCTACTATTTTGTAGTCGACTGTAAGGAAAATTAGTTTTATGTGTTTTTTGTTTTGTTTTGTATTTGAGGGCGTAGGGGTAGTCTATTATTATTTCTTTTTTTTTTTTGTTTAATTTGAGATATTTTAAATTCACACCAACATTCAATTTAATTTAATCAAAATATTTCAATTTTTTTTTTTTTTTAACCTAACTAGGCCACACTATATAATGTTTTTATATTATATTACCAATTGGTAATAAGCTTAAATTTAAACACTAGAACAACACTTTTGACACAGTAGGAAGGAAGGGAGGCACAAAGGTATGTAGGTGTAGGAGAACACACTGGACACTTGTTTTTTTTTTTTCACTAAGGGAAATTCTGATGAAGGGTGATAATAGTTTGTAGGTATCAGATAAGTATATTGTTTTTTCTTAGGATGAATTCAGCAGGTACGATGTATTTCTATATTGATGTCCACAGGTAGGTGTTTTTCTATCCAGATGATGTCCACCGGTATATTGATGTCAAAAGGTAGGTATTTCGCAGGTAGGTATGACTTTATTGTCTTTTTTTTTTGTAGGTATTCTAATATTCACCTTTTTTTTCGATCTCGAGCTCGAGCGAAACGCAGAGCGAAGCCAACTTCACTTATTTTTTTAGTGATTTGACAGATGAAAGAAATACATAAAATTATAAATGGATTCACAGGACAGGACAGTCACCCGTCTACTTCAGGTATCAAAAATGTATTTTAGTAACACACCTATGACAGTTCAGTGCTTAAGTGTATCACAAAAGCTCGGTAAAAGTTGGGGAGAGCTAAAATACATTTCCAGAAACCGAACGAGGTGGCGTGTAGTGGTAGTTGACGCCCTGTGCCCCTTGGAGGGGTCAAGGATCTAAGTAAGTAAGTTAAGTGTGTTTCATACATAAATCTGTGGGCTCTGATCGTCTGATCATAATCTGTTCTGAGCTCTGCTCTGATCGCTCAGCATCTGCTTAGAGCTTTTTTAGAGCCAAAAAATAAAACCCCAATAGTCTCCTTCCATAAATTTTGAATATTTTTCTGTATAGTATAAAAGATAAACACAAGTTTAATTTTCCAATAAGAACGGATGTCCGATTAAATTATGTTTTAAATGTTATAGGGGGTAACTTTTTTTTGAGAACTTTGGTACCCTGTAACTTATTTAGGGCAACAACTTCAGATTGGATCACATTTGACCACTGATCTCTATAATACACTGGATAGTGGATTCATATAAAAATCTTGAAGCAAATTGAAGGAAAATTATAACAGTGCGAGGATACAACTGCTGACAGTTGTCAATTTTTTTTTTTTTAGTTTATAACAGTTTAAATTGTATTAAAATGGTGGTTTTTGTTTACATTTTTTTATTAGCTGATGTTTTTCGCGAGTGAGTAAGTAAGTTATTTATAATAGATCATAAAAAAAAAAATTTTAATTGATTTTTTCATAGTTTTCTTTGATATAAAACACAAAACATTATCAGGAATATTTCATTCTCAGAAAAGCGCTTCATCATTAAACCGATTGAAAAAAAAGCGCCCGACTTTGTGTACTTTGCCCCACGCGTCAGGATCAATAAGAGAATTTTGGCCCTATGCATGGGTAACCATGAATTGTATATGCGTCGTCGCAAACCAGACACAATTGATGCCCAACAAATGAAAGCACAAGCCAGGGAGGAGAAGAATGCCAAGCAACAGGAACGAGAAAAGCTGCATATGGCAATGACAGCCCTCGAACGCGTTGAAAAGAAACAACAGGAATACGAAGACCGCCTCAAGCAGATGCAAGAGGAAATGGAACGTTCACCAAAGGACCTCATGGAGGCACAAGAGATTATTCGTCGTCTTGAAGAGCAATTAAAACAATTGCAAGCGGCAAAGGACGAGCTCGAACTCCACCAACTCCACCAAAACAATAGCAAATTAAACAATTTTATTTATTTTTTGTTTTCGTTTGCGTTTGTACTACAAACAAACCAAACCAGTGCTGTTAAACAAACAGCTGATATCAATGCACGATTTTTTGTGATGATAAAAAACTATCTCTTTCTTTCCTTCGGTAAAAAAAGAGACAAAAGTGTGCAAGGATACAATTGTCAGATTCAATTTGCTTCAAAAAAAACTGTTATACGTATAGGGAATCCACTATCCAGTGTATTATAGAGATCAGTGCATTTGACCCATAGAGGATACCCATATATGTATATTCCCCGAGGAACGACTTCAGGGGGTTGCTCTCTTTCACACTTCAAGTTCAAGAAAGCGCAACAAGCACAGTCAAGTATGCATAACATGCCGCTTCCACAGGCCATGAATGATGAGATGACAGTAGATACTATAGAACATCCATGTACAAATCAGTGACATATCCATACAAATCGAAGTGTGGATTGGATTGTAGATTGGATATGGATTCGTTCTTTCCCCTTCTACCACTTTCTACTTGTTGTTTTTCAGGCGAATGAAACACAATTTCAAATAGATTTATTTTTTGTCAATTTTTTAGTATAATTTTATATGTATCTGTTTATTATATTCATATTTCATACCTGCAAAAAACTGTTAGAATTCTTCAGGAAAGAGATATATCGGAGATTTTGCTCCATCAAAAGCTGAGCAAGCGAATCCAAAAAGTTATTTCCTCAGTATTTTGACTGCCAAACTGAGAAATCCTGTCAAGGCAACTGAGATTGCTGAGGCCTCCGAAATCTCGGCGTACTCATAGTCATTTAATAGCTGGGTCTAAGTTAAACATAGGTTAAGTTGAATTTTCGGACATTGATTCTATTTTTTTTTTAAGTTTATCGTTTCAAAATATTTGAAGCTATTTTTGTAGTATTATACTAGTAAATTTTCTTATAAAAATATAAAACCAACAATTTGTCATTTTAAAAAGATATAATAAAACACTTGTTTTTCCAAAATTTTATTTATTTTGTTTTTTATTTATTAAAAACTTTGGAAGCCAACGCTTTTCGTCTTATTTAGAACATCATAAGGGCACAATTGGTAATTAAAATCGGTATGTATTCATTGAGCCAAAAATGTCTCAAACTGTAGTTTAGTTAAACCTGGGTCTACCTGCGACTATGAATATGCCCCATTGGATCTGCAAAGCGATTATTGGCAAGTTAAAATGGGCAAAGATGGCCGTGAGAAAACAGCATTTAGCATTGGTGATGGCTTGTGGCAGTTTATTGACATGCCATTCAGTCTATGTAACGCCCCAGCTACGTTTGAACGGCTAATGGAACGAAGTTTGAAAGGTCTCCATTGGAAAACATACCTGGTCTACCTTCATGACATCATAGTCATGGGAAAAGATTTTGATGACCACCTGAAGAACCTACATGAAGTTTTTTCACAGTCTTAAAAACCTAGGTCTTAAACTGAGTTGAAGGAAATGTTCATTGATCATGGAGTAGGTGTGCACACGAATAATGACAAAATCTCAGCGGTAAAGAAGTGGCCAAGACCAAAACACATTGATGGCAAAGCCGTAAACAGAGAATCTACCTGTTTAATTCGAACTGTTGTTGGGAAGCACAGAAATTAATTTTTTCCAATTAGATTACTAAATGTCAACACTTCGAGAGTTAAAGTCAGCAAGGAGACATGGCAAATTTACTTTAAAAATCAACGGAAAATTTGTATTTAATGGTTAAGTCTTAAGTGCCGAACTAGTTCTTCCTAGCCATCCTCGTATCGAAGGCAAACAATTCTTGTTGCACATTCCCGTATCGGAGGCAAACAATTCTTGTTGCACATAGGGCTGGCCACGAGACGAGAAAAGTCTCGGTCTCGCAAGACGAGACAGAACCGAGACGAAACTGCCTTTTGAGCATCCGAGACGAGTATATTTGGACCGAAATTTACAATCTAATAAACTGAAAAATCCAATATAATATTTATTTTCTTCTACACATATTCAAACTATAGGGGACAAATTATATTTTGACGTATCGAAAATATTTTGTTCCAATAATCAACAGGTTGTCCGGAAATCGTATTTTTTCGGAGACGAGACCGGGACGAGACTGCAAATTCAAATTTTATCTCGAAAAAGTCGAGACTGAGACCGAGATGAGACTGAAAATTTTCGATTTTAACGAGTCCGAGACGAGATTTACAAAAGTCTCGCCAAGTCTCGTCTCGTGGCCCGCCCTAGTTGCACATTAAATCAACAACATACACTATTTTTTTAGCTAAATTAATGCGAGTTTATTGCTTACAACTTTAGGGCCTACATAATAAAGATGTAAATGCACGTCTGTACTCGACATTCAAATTTCCCGGATAATTGTTCTTCTAGGACTCCAAGAAGCAAAGGCAACTGGCAACATATTAAAGTGGGCCCAAAATGTAAAACAATGCCAGCAGGCATCCGCTTGTAAAATACAGTCCAACGTATGCAGATATACTCGTATCCATACCAACTGTTCATACATAAATGTATTGTTGTAGGTGGCTGCGGTGGTAGATCGGTAAATATTTTTGCGGTGTTGCATTCTGTTACGAAAAACCAGAATCGCTCTGTTTAAGGAATGCGACCAGTGCATTTGCTTATTCTCATCGTCCTTATTCTCGTCCTGCCTTTGTCGATGATGGTTCAAATCGTATATTTATGTAGTTAATTGCAAATTAATGCGACCCGATAAATTCCAATTCCAGGCATCCGAAACCAAACCAAATGTCCACACAATAAAAGTTCGTTTGGCTTGGCATCCTCTTGGTCTGGGTCACGATATTCAAATGCACTTAGGCCAGGCATCGTCGGTATCAGGTCTGTTTTTGCATAAATTAGACCTGACGTACAGAGGGGTCATGAGTTTGTTTTCTGTTCTGGTAACTATCGAGATTTAAACACAACACGATGTACTACGCGCTCCGCCCGATGCATCTACTCGCTCGTTGCCCTGTTATAATGTACCTACCAAGAGTTTAGCTTTTTATCTTTTTTGGTAGTTTCTATACAGAAAAAAAAACCTATTGGATGTCGGATCCCAACTTCAGTGCAACTGCATATTTAAACAGATGAGATTTAATCAGCTTAGAATATTAATAGATCCCTTTTGGCCATAGACGGTAATGACGCAATAATAACAGAAAATTGCAATTAACATTTTTCTCTACTGATGCAAAATATATTTTACTCCAACGACTTTCATGGGACTGGCTTGAATTTCTAGTTTTTTTTTTCTAAATTGAAAAAAGACCAAGTTCTTTAGTAGGTACAACTACAAAATACAATAATATTATGATATAAAATATAAATTGTACTACAAATTTGTATAAAATTGTTATTCAAATAGCTTTAAAAAGCTAGAGCTCAAAATAAAGTATGCCTTATACCACCTTGGCTCTCATCGCGTAAATTTTAAGACGATCATCGTTTAAACGATTATAGTTGACGACGTCGTCAATAGTTTGCTTCGAATAAAATAACGATCGTAGCGTTCAGTCGAATCGTTCATCGTTTAATTGTCAACAGTTTGAGAAGAATTTAAATACAAAAATAATTTAATTTGTACTGTCAAAATATGTAAATATTTCAATTTAAATTTCAGAAATATGTAAGTTTAACTAATATTTAACCCACTTGGTCAACTTAACAATTGAAATATAAATTCGTTGTAGGTCATATACAAGAAAACCCTGAAATGAACGCTCCCCATAGCATCATTAGCAGGGATGGAATTAGGGAATAAAACTAGAGCATAGTTAAAATCCAAATTTCCGATGTCATTGATTTTCATACACCACGCAGCGTTAAACAAATATTGTTTCCACTTATGTATGTACCTGTACAGTAGCGGATCTAGGATTAGGCTGAGGGGGGGGGGGGGCTTGGTAGATCCAGTTTGCGACATTAATGGCCATTTTCACAAGTAAAACTACAATTTATGTTTAAACTTAAGTTCAGCACTTGATTCGGTTTCAAAGTTAACCTTGAACTTAGATAATTCTATAGTTCTAGTTAAACGAATGTATTCTGCCATTTAAACTTCATAGCCCAACAGCCGGCAAAATATGAGTATGATGGTTTGTAGGTGCATATATCGCGGTTTCAAAAACAACCGTCTCTCAGGTTTCTTTTTCAGCCTTTTGCGGGGGTGGGTGTTTGAAAATAGCGATTTTCCAGTTTATTTTGTCAGAGGTATTACCACTTCAATAAATTTAAAAAATATATTATGTGATGTTATTGTCATTAAGTCAAAACATCATAATCTTGGCAATTCGACCAATAGAACTCAAAATATAAGCTTTTTAAGAGGACCTTATCGTCCATTTCTTGGAGAATTATAAAACACAAAAAATCAACAAAACAAAGTCTCCAAAAAAATCGATTAATGTTCGCTTAAAAATCTTATATCTTGAGTTCTATTGGTCGGATTGCCAAGATATTGACGTTTTGACTTAAAGAAAATGACAGAGCATCACATTATATATTTTTTAAATTTATTGAAGTGGTAATACCTATGAAAAAATAAACTGGAAAATCGCTATTTTCAAACACCCACCCCCGCCAAACGCTGAAAAAGAAACCTGCCAGACGGTTGTTTTTTGATACGGCGTAAATTTGTACGTCAGTCTAGAGGGACACACGCATGACTTTCTGAGTGGCCAGAGAAAACCCAGATTTTGATTTATTGTTCCCAAATTGTTCCCCAATTTCGTTTTTTTGCAAAGTTAGCGAAGTTCATAGGGTGAATTATTTTTTCGTTTGGCATGTTAATTGTTAAGCCCCGACCCCGTTTTTTTAAATTATCTCTTTAAGCCCCAACTTGGACTTGACAGTCCCTTGAGTTAAGCGCAAACATTTTCTGGAATAAGGTAAGTTTTAAAGGAATTATTTCCTTAGCCCCGACCACGTTTTTTTGTCCAATTCTTGTCAAGCACTACTCGCGAGCTGTTTTGTTTTTCGTCCCAATTTTCTGTCAATTATCTGTAGCCCCCAACTTGTTTTTTGTACAATTCCCTTCAGAATTCAGCCCCAACCTAATTAATTTGGGGCTTAGAAAAAATAAACGTTGCATACAAATTGCGTAGCCCCAGCCTAGTTATTTTTTCTGACTCCTGATTCTGATTTCTATATTTCAATCAATTTTAAGAACCGCCTGTGGGGGAGCTTTAGCCCCTAAAACCACACCCCTGGATCCGCCACTGCCTACATACATATGTATACAATGCATACATTGTTTTAACGCAACTCATTGCAGTCGAATTACTCGCAGAAACGTTATTTTAGTAGTTGCACGTTGCACTTTGCATTATATATTGAAGTTTAATAAATTTTCTATTTTAATCTTCTTCTTCATTTAGCCGGCGCGCGGCGATAATCAGGATCTCGAGGGGGGCCACAACTCTCCCACTCAACTGCTTCACCTAAGGTTCCACTTGTGGGGTTCGCCACAATTTATTTTAATAATTCTAAATTTGTGTCTAATTCTGTGAGTTAAAAATGTTGATAATTGGGAAATTCAAAAATGTATGTAGAGCTATTCGTATAGCTTTGTGGTGTTGTGTTCACGTGTTAAAATAGGTACACCTGGGTTTTTGTCATCAGCTGTATTTTACAGGGGTTGCAACAACACAAAGCTATCCCCGATAGATGTATGTACATAGTTTTATGAACTTAATTAATGAATTGCTTAATTTTGTTGACCCTACAGTAGCAGCACATTTTCTGTGATGGAATTTAATTTATTTATTAGGGTCGTTTACCTTCGAAATAATCCAATAGTAGGTATACTTATGTCTATACATTATAACTTCCATGCACATTTTTTAGTATTTTGTAAGAAAAATCAACCAAATTCATCAAGCCGATTGCAAAATAACAATCGTTCGATTGCAATCGCTCGATTGTTTTTGACAATTCAAGTAGCTAGCTATACGAAGTATTTATTGAATCGTCTTAACGATGTCGCCTAGACGATTGATATTTTTGTGCAAAACAATCGTCTCAACGACGTCGTCAGACGATCATCGTCTTAAGCGATGAGAGCCCTGATTTGTTTTCTCAATATGAATTTATGAACAAATTATAAAAAAACGTTCGAGTGATTTTCCTTAAAATTATGATTGTCTACATAATGTACATATTTACATACAATTTCTAAAACATTTGAAAGAAAAAATGGTTCCAGCTATAACAGCCATATTATTGACTTGTTTCAAAACTAGTTTTAAGGTAAAACTAATTCAACAGAGTTTACAAATCTCAAGTTCGACAAATCGGTATTATTTACAAAAGTTTTGGTGTTTTAAACTCAAATATTGAAACTGGGATATCGAAACTTTCATAAATTATACCGATTTCTACAAAACTTGCAACTTTAAACTTCTATAGAACTAGTTTTGCCGTCAAACCAGTTTTGAAACAATACTTTCCTCAATGCTGGAAAAAAGAACAGTTGTCCCTGTGCTCAAAGGTGGCAATGCCCCAGATAAAGGTGAAAGTTATAGGCCAATTAGTTTACTAAGCAACATAAGTAAAGTTTACGAAAAAATCCTAAAGGAACATATTTTTAAAAAATTTTCAGATCAAAACCTTCTCCCTGATATACAATTTGGATTTTGACGCTTCCACAGCACAACGCATCAGGTAAAACGAATTTGCAACCATGTTATAGAACATCGTTCAAGTTATTCCTAAACTGTTTGAGTCTATTATCTGTAGTGTCTTATCTTTTAATTGTAAATCAATTGTTTGCGACAGTCAGCACGGATTCGTCCAAAATAAGTCAACCGTAACAAATCTCTTTCATTTTACTTCCTTTGTCTTGATTCTTTTGAAGATAGGAAACAAGTAGACTGTGTGTTTACGGATTTTAGTAAGGCCTTCGATAAATTGTATCATAAAACGTTAACCCATAAACTAAAGGCCTTAGGATTTAATGAAAGTTTTTTAACTTGGATTTCGTCTTATTTAGGCAATAGAAGCTATAGTGTTACATTTAGGAATGAACATTCTACTCAATTTTTCGTCAACTCTGGTGTCCCGCAAGGAAGCCATTTAGGTACCTTATTGTTTATTTTATATGTTAACGACTTAACCTCGATTATAAAATACTCCTCGGTTCTAATTTCTGCCGATGATATTAAAATCTTCAAAATTATAAGTTCAATAAACGACTGTTCACTGCTTCAAGAAGACCTATATGTATAGGTTTAGGGAATGGTGTAACAAAAACCGACTTCTGTTAAACATAGACAAATGCAAAACCATGTGTTTTACACGCAAACAAAAAATTATAACTTATAATTATTTATTAGATTCTTCTCCTTTGTGCAAACTTTCCGTTTTCTCCGATCTAGGTATTATACGTGACACTAAATTAACATTTACAGACCACTTTAACTTTATAATTAAAAAAGCCAATAAAATTCTAGGTTTCATAAAACGATTTTCTGGTGACTTCCGTGACCCTTACGTCCTCAAACTTCTTTATATATCTTTCGTTAGGCCAATACTTGAACACGGCTGCGTAGTTTGGGCACCTTACTATACAATTCATATAAGTAGACTTGAAAGTATCCAGAGAAGGTTCATGCGTTTTTGTCTTCGTCTTCTTCCGTGGTCCCCAAGATCCGCACTTCCTCCTTATACTCATAGACTCATGCAAATAAATCTTCCCTCACTGTTAAAACACAGACAATATCTCCAGCTTTGTTTCATTATGAAATTAATCAATGAATCAATAAATTCCCCATCAGCTTTATGTCGTTTAAATTTCAGCTACAGTCTAACTAGCATAAGAACACAATTGCAATTATGTCCGATATTCAGCAGAACAAACTATGGTGTGAATAGTCCTTTAAATCAATTGATATCAGTCTTCAATAATTATTATTATTTAATTACTTCTATAAACGACAATTTTAAAAGTAAAAAATTTAAAGAAAACTTTTTCAACATTTCATTGTAGTTATACTTGTATTTATATTTAAGGTAATATTAAGTGTATTAAAATTGTATTTAAATAGTTATAAGTTCTAACTTTAGTTAATTAACGGATTAATTAATAATAATAATAATAAGGGGACTATCAACAAGGATGATATTGATAGATATTGAAAAAGCCTTTGATTCTGTCTGGCACAATGGAATAATATATAAAATGATAAAATTTGAATTCCTGTATACTTATGTAACATTGTCCAGAGTTTTTTGTCCAATCGATTTTTTCAAGTTCATGTTAATTATGGTGTGTCTAACATTTTCTTTTTTGATTCTGGCGTGCCACAAGGCTCAGTACTTGGTCCAGCCTTATACAAACTCTACACTTCTGATTTTCCGAGTCTACCGCATTGTGAAGCAGCTATTTTTGCTGATGACACTGCAGTATTTGCGTGGCATGAAATCGCTCTCAATATTGAGACGAATCTTAAAAATGCGATTGCGATACTTGAAAAATACTATAGCAAATGGAAAATTAAGTTGAATGTTGGGAAAATGCAAGCCATCTTTTTTACACGAAAAAAAGCTTGCTTTCTTCCCAACAGTCAACTTCAAATTAATGGTAATGCGATAGCATGGGAGCAATCCGTTAAGTATCTTGGAGTCCATCTTGACACAAAACTTACTTTTAACCAACATATTCAAAAAACCTTACAGAAAGTTAGTATAGCAATTAAGATGCTTTACCCTTTTATTAATCGAAAACCTCCACTCACGAATGAAAATAAGACAATCATAATAATAATAAGACAAAGTAATTATTCAAGCAATACTTTTATATGGATGTCCAATATGGGGTAAGGCAGCTATGTGCCATCTTAAGGAGTTGCAAGTATCACAAAACAAAATTTTGAAAATGATGCTAAATTTTCCTTGGCATACTTCAAACTTAGATCTACACAAAATTCCGAGGTTGAATTGATTTTTGAAAGGTTTCGTAAACTTTCAACTAATTTTAATAATAGCTGTGATAGTTCTGAGAACTCTCTAATAAACCAGCTCAATACTTAATCAGTGTTATTAATTTCCTATAAATATTTATTACGTTTGCTTCGGTGTTATATTTCTAATTTAAAGATGTATTTATTAATTATTTAATTTATTTATTCATTTACTATTTAATGTACGTATTTATTTGTTTATTTATTTATTTATTTTTTTTATTTATTTATTTATTTATCGTCGCCTGAGAATTGTTTTGTTCCATACGCCACTTTTGTCGTTTTTGGAGTTAGGAATGGATTCTATGGTAATTTTGTATGCTCTTTCTAAATCTGTGATCCGATTCGCGCTATGGCTTTCTGTTCCCGAGATATCGAACATCGATTTTGTTCCATATCCACCAAAATCAACAGTTTTAGAATTGTTTTGTGCCATAAACCATTTTTTTGGCGTTTGGGACAGTTTTTTCCATACAATTTTTCGCATTCTTTTTTGTGAGAATTGTTTTGTTACACGTGCATATCACGGCGACAAGAGATAGAGAATATACTAATAAAGTTGAGAATTGGTTTGTCCTACGTGCACTTTTGTTAAGGAAATGCTATGTATGTGGGACAATGATCACAAACAAAATTTTAGTATTGACTTGTTCCACCTCCATTACAGTTGTGTAGATATTGGGAGACGATTGTATGAAATCAGCTAGTTGTAGCTTGATGTTGACTACCAAGGTGAGAGGACGTGCGATGGCGGATGTTTTTGAGTTTTTTTTTTTTG
This sequence comes from Melangyna quadrimaculata, assembly GCA_949320155.1. Classification (NCBI taxonomy): domain Eukaryota; kingdom Metazoa; phylum Arthropoda; class Insecta; order Diptera; family Syrphidae; genus Melangyna; species Melangyna quadrimaculata. Next base: position 214,797,397 of record OX439483.1, read on the forward strand.
TAAAGGACACTGTTTCATCTGAACCTCGTTCTGTGGCCAGCGCTTATTTCTCAATTTATTTAAATAAATGCATGATATAAAATATATACAGTGGTGTCAAAAACATTCCGGATTTTTTTGGTCAACTGCATTGAGTGTTGGTTTGTGAGATAAAAATGAACAGATCAAATGTTTGTAATTTTTCGCCATTTTTATTAAACAATTGTATCATTTTAAACAGAAAACATGGTAAATTATCCATTAAACAAAAAATAATAGTCAAAAATTAAAGTTGATTCAGAATTTTAATGTGACAAACTAACCGGATTTTATCTTGTACAATTAATTATTATTTTTTATTTAATATTTTGTCTAGTAACCCCTATTTTTTATCACAGCTCGACATCGACGAGGCATTGACTGAATTAAATTTTCGAAAATAGAAGCAAGAATATTCTACCATTCATTTTTCAAGGCTGCAAAAAGAAAAATTGTTGACATGTGCTTTTTTTTCCCAACCCGCCTTTTTAAAATGGCCCACAAGTTTTCAATTGGGTTTAGATCGGGTAATTGAGACGGCCATTCTAAAACACGAATATTTTTAGTCGCAAACCACTCTTTTAGCAGCTTTGAAGAATGTTTGGAGTCATTATCCTGCTGAAAAACCCAACGCAAAGGCATTTCTTCCTCTGCATATGGAAGCATTACTGACTCCAAAATGTCCTTATATTGAAAACGGTCCATAATTCCTGTGATTTGGTTTATTGAACCGCAGCCTGCGCCTGAAAAACAGCCACAAACCATCACCGAGGCTCCACCGTGCTTAACTGTAGGGAGTACATTTGCAGGCTTTAATCACGTACCTTTTGAGCGCCTTACTGTCCTTACACCATCGGAGTAAAACAAGTTGAATTTGCTTTCATCACAAAAAGGCACGCTCCTCCATTTGCTTAAAGACCAGTTGAGATGATTTTTTGCAAATTCAACCCTGAGTTAAATATTTTGATTAGGAATTTAAAGTTTTTTGCAAACACCTTTCATGGCTTACCTTTTTCTACGATGTTTAGCAGTAAGAAGAGGTTTCTTCGCTGGTCGAAATGCGAAAAGACCGAAATCTCTTAAACGCTTCCTTACCGTACTTGGCCCTATTGGTAGATTTAGTTCATCACAAATTATCTTTGAAGTTGCAAAAGGGTCTTTAAGCACAAAATTCTTTATGCGCCTATCAGTTTGAACAGTTGTTTTGCGAGGGCGTCCACCAAAATGATCTGCTTCTACTGATTTCCCGCTTCTAAATTTTGTAATGATGTCACAAACCGTTGACGTTGGAATTTGCAATATTTCAGATATTAAATTTTGTTTTGTACCGGCTTGGAACTTGTCTATTAACTTGTATCGAATCGCGTTGCTATAACGTGTTTTAGCCATTTTCTGCACTATATAATTTCAACTAACACAGCTCTCAACTTGTAAAGTCTGGTTAATCTACGGCGTGAGTCAAAAGACTCGAAAAAACCACTACTTTAATATCGAGACTCGCAATCTCCCTGCAATCCGGTTAGTTTTGCACAGCCATGTTATTGAATAACTTTATAAAATATTTTTTTTTTATTGTTCTTGTCATCGTAGCATTATATTTTTAAGGTTATTATTAAATTTTCTCATACCCTTTACAAATTATGGAAAACCTATGGAAAGTTATAAGTTTTCTACTTGATATTAAGAAAAACATTATACTGAGGAAAAATCCGGAATATTTTTTTTTTCAAATAAAGCATGTTTGATGACGAATTATTGCCCAGCGATCTTAGTTCTTCCTCTTCGTCGTCGGAATATTTTTCAAGTAATTAAAACTTACTCAGTTACTTACTCTTTTTTTTACCAAAATTGTTAGTGCCTTTTTGAAACAAAATATTTTGTGTTTATTGGTTGTAAAGGTTGTCATAGGTTTTTTGTACACTGACAGCTGTTTCTCGCTCGAAATCATTGCTCTATAGCTCGTCTCAATAAATGCTGTCATACGCGGACTTAAAATTGATAAAAATGTGATGAGCAGGGCAAGTTTTTCTATGTTAAAACATATTTTTTTTGGATAAACAAAGAAGAAAGCAATTAAACTAGTTTTAAGAATCAATAAATTTCCTTAAAAATGGCATTCAATCGTTAGAGTATATTTTTGCATATTTATTACTATAAATGTATAAAAATGCATTTTTTGGTTTATTGGACATATTTTTAAAACAAATGCAAATTTTTAGTGAATATTTTCCAAATATTCCAGCGATTTAAATATTTAAATAACTACTTTTGCTAAATTTTCGATTCCAACTTCTACAGAAATGCCAAATGACAGCACTAAACACAATTAAAGCATTTAATTAAAAAAGAAATAGGTTTTACCAGTTCCAAATGGATTTCTTAATGAAATTCATTTCTAAAAATTAATTCAGTCGAAGGTTCAATGGGCCCAGTTATTTTGTAGAAAATTGAAAATGTTTTATATTAAAACGAGAGGTTCTCAAAAAAAGAAAAATCTCACACATATTAACGCTGAATAATAACGAAGAGGAGAACTTGGAAAACTATTCAATAAGTGAAATTCCTTCATTCAAGAATGCTCCTGTTACATCTTTTGACGTTGACGTTGTTTTTTGCGGCCAAACAGACAAATATTTCTTTTTGAAAATTTCAAAAAAACCTTATGGTACATTATGTATGTGTGAACAAGACATATTCAAAGAATCTGGACAACTAATACCTTATTTAAATGAGATTGGAATAGAATTTTTTAAATTTATTTTATGTTTATTATTTTTGTTTTGTTTTTGTTGACACAAAATACAGATGATGATGAGTGTTGATTTGAAGTTCCTGGGTTTTTTTAAAGATCTGACGTAGTGTGAATATTTGGTCGATGGAAGACTTTCTTGGCCTGAAGCCACACTGATATGGACCTATCAGGTTGTTGACGAACGGCTTCAGGCCAGAGATGAGAATGTACTATGTACATTAGACTGATTCAAAAATAAAAAAAAGTCTCCGATTTCCAATGCCACCAGCTTATAACTTAGATATGAGCAAAATAATAAGCCTGTTAAAAATTCAGATTTTTAAATTTATTTTTAAAGGTCGCTCATCGCTATTTTCTATTTTCCATACGGTTTGTATGGGACAAAACCACGTTTTGTACTTGGAAATTTATAACATTATAATAGCAAGTATTTAAATGAGTAGTATATCACTTTTTTTTTTAAATTGAACGCTCTACAAAAAAGGTTTTCACTTTTTATATAATAAATTTATATAAATAAATATCTTGAAAAATGAAAGTTCTAGAAACACCCGGTTTTGAGTGTTTGACTAGAAATTAATAAGAGCATTGAATTTTGAAAACAAAAATAATACTTAATTACGTAAAATTTTGAGAAACTATCGTTTGAATTTTTGTTTTAATTTATTTTTTTCAGAGTTCTGAGTTTGGAAATAATTTTTTCAAAAAGTGTTCACTAAATGAACTTTATTTGAAAGAGAAATAAAAGAAGGGATTTCTTAGTTTGCAAAAAGGTATAACAGGGCGTTGTATGCGTTGCCGTTGTTTTCTAATAATTTGTATTCTGTTTTAAGTCAATTTTTTAAACGAGGGGGGTTTGATCCCCCCTTCCACACGATTTTTTTCTTTTCTCGGATAGACCTACATGATCAAGCTTTTTGTCACACCTTAGGTAAATCACTTATACATAGCTGGAATTCTCAATAGGGAATACAAAAAACAGTGAAATTATCCATTAGTTCCGCTTTGATCTTTAATAACTTTGGAAGGAGTACATTTATTATATAAAATGTGTAAACCTTTTTTGTAGAGCGTTCAATTTTCTAAAAAAAAAAATGTTATGCTACTGATTTAAATACTTGCTATTATAAAGTTATAAATATCCAAGTACAAAACTTGGTTTTGTCCCATACAAATCTTAAGGAAAATAGAAAATAGCGATGAGCAACCTCTAAAAATTAATTTGAAAATCTGAATTCTTAACAGGCTTATTATTTTGCTCATATCCAAGTTATAAGCTAGTGGCATTGGAAATCGGAGACTTTTTTTTATTTTTGAATCAGTCTAATATACATATGTAGTATATCTACTGCATTAATTTATTCTATGCATCTGCTACGTAGCAACTTAATTCTACTTCATATAATTTTAGATGCATTGTAATCATTCATTTTTGCAAATCGAAAAAGTCACTTGATTGATCTGAATGTACTCATTGCAAAAATCGTGTTATTTATCGTTTGTTCCAAAGTCTCCCCGAAACCAACGCGAACGCGGCACGAAACATTCGCAGACGGCAGTTTTTGTTGTTGTTTAGCATTGTTTATTTGCCATTTTTGTTATCATTGTGAATGATTCGCCCAGCATAGGGAATGTTCCGCGTTGGTTTGGGAGAGCCTTGGTTGAATTAAAAACTTAAAAAATAAATACATGTATAACAAATAAGCTAATGTATTTATGAGTTTCTGAAACTTATTCTTTAAAAAACATTCATTGTTAAACGAATAACTAGTCAATGTTTTCTTTTCGTTCTGAATAAAATAAAATGAAAATAAATTGTTATCTACATATATATATAAAAGAGAAATGTCGTCCGTATGTGCGCGCAGAACTCGAGAACGGATCGTTCGATTTTCACGATTTTAGGCTTGATGAATTCGTATTGACCCAAGGAAGGACATATGATACTGTAGAAAAATCCCGAACAATTTTCAGAAAAATTGGAAATCAGGGATCATGCTCTTTTTAATGCATATCTCGAGAACGGTGTCTTCGATTTTCACGATTAAGGGCTTGATGGATTTATATTGGCTCAAGAAAGGACATAGGACACTGGAGACAAATTTCCAAGAAAATTGGAAAACAGGGAACATCCAGTTTTAATGCATAACTCAAGAACGGTTACATCGATTTTTACGATAAGCTCAAGGAAGAGCATAGGAAACTGAAAGAAAATCCTCTAAAATTTGCAGAAAAATAGGGAACATCCGGTTTTTAGTGCATAACTCGAGAACGACTACTTTGGTTTTGACAATTTAGGGCTTGATAAATTCGTATTGGCCCCAGGAAGGGCATGAGAACATCGGCTTTATTGCAATACGTGGAGAAATTGCAATTGAAAACAAACATGCGAGTCGCTTTACGAAATGACCAGTTTGCTGCAGATTTGTCCAGTCAATTTATTCTTTAAAAAACATTCATTGTTAAACGAATAACTAGTCAATGTTTTCTTTTCGTTCTGAATAAAATAAAATGAAAATAAATTGTTATCTACATATATATGTATATAAAAGAGAAATGTCGTCCGTATGTGCGCGCAGAACTCGAGAACGGATCGTTCGATTTTCACGATTTTAGGCTTGATGAATTCGTATTGACCCAAGGAAGGACATATGATACTGTAGAAAAATCCCGAAAAATTTTCAGAAAAATTGGAAATCAGGGATCATGCTCTTTTTAATGCATATCTCGAGAACGGTGTCTTCGATTTTCACGATTAAGGGCTTGATGGATTTGTATTGGCTCAAGAAAGGACATAGGACACTGGAGACAAATTTCCAAGAAAATTGGAAAACAGGGAACATCCAGTTTAATGCATAACTCAAGAACGGTTACATCGATTTTTACGATAAGCTCAAGGAAGAGCATAGGAAACTGAAAGAAAATCCCCTAAAATTTGCAGAAAAATAGGGAACATCCGGTTTTTAGTGCATAACTCGAGAACGACTACTTTGATTTTGACAATTTAGGGCTTGATAAATTCGTATTGGCCCCAGGAAGGGCATGAGAACATCGGCTTTATTGCAATACGTGGAGAAATTGCAATTGAAAACAAACATGCGAGTCGCTTTACGAAATGACCAGTTTGCTGCAGATTTGTCCAGTCAATTTATTGGCGATGGGCCATGGGGTGATAGCAGTGGACTAAGTCACCGGCCTGTTTCATCGCGAATGTTTTTCTTACATGGTCAGTTGTATGTGGCGTGCGCACGTATCGGCAAACCTTCCGCTTTGTACGTGTACGCACCTGAATATAAAAAATGAATGCAAAATTAAAGCTCTTCAGTAAAGAAGCGGAATGTTGGCCGACACGCCAATCATTTTGGCTTCATTGAAACACATCGACATTGTTAATTTAGTTATTTTATTGTATTTAATAAATCTTTAGAGTAAAGAATTTCAATTGACCGAATTACTTGAAACATCATTGTATATCATGCTCGGAATTATTATTTTCTTTACCTAAATGAATTTAGGCGCAATGAAGTTCGCCGGGTCAGCTAGTTTTTTATATAAATTTAGTTTTTTCATTATCTGCTGCACATTTTTGAAATCTACTTGTTTTTTTTTTCTGCCAATTCGCTTCACTTTCTGCCCTCAGCATTCTCATCACTGCTTCAGGCGTTCACAAATTACAGCAAAGAAGATCTTGTATGAGGTGTTAAGGAGACTGATTCCTATTCCCATACTCATTCCTGTTATGACATCCCTCAATCTCCTCGATCTCACGCTTGTCATGTTTTTTTTTTTTATTTCTGAGAAGCCGGTGTTACTCTCTCCTCTTTTGGTCGTAGAGCTCGCGAGAAGAATTGGTCCTTCTGTGCAGCCTGCTTTGTATGCCTGTTGCTTCGCTGCATATGCTTGCCGGCACTCGTCGTCATAATAATCCGAGTCAACGTTGGTTGGAACGTTCGGACATCACTGATACTTGAGGAGTGCCTTGCGTCGATCGCAGTATGATCAATCTGGTTGTCGTTGATTGATCGAAAGATTTCCAGGTCCCCTTGTGGATATTGGGGTGAATGCTACCATCATGTTTCGTCCCGTAGATAATTCGGTCAGCCTTAGGCTGTGCTTTCCGACAGTGTCACCAAAAACGCCCTCTCCTCCTAGCTGCGCGTTAAAATCGCCTAGGACAATTTTAATGTCATAGCTAGGGCACTGCTCGTACGTCTTCTCCAGGAACTCGTAGAACTCGTATTTGGTGTCTTCATCTTTCTTCTCATGAAGCTTATGTTGGTGAATTTAGCCTTGATGCGGATTGTCATAAGGGTGCTCGCTCAAATATTTGAAACTCAACTTTTTGCCTAATAGTTAGGGCGTTAAAGCCATATTTTAGGTCAAACCTTGCACTTCATTCTGACGGGATGAGCTTTGGTACACTAATAGGCGACATCATAAGTTTACATGGCCTTCTGACCATGTTTGAACACGAAATTTCACATAAATTAGCCTATAAATCGGGAACCAGACATCGGTCTCGTTGGATTTAGAATACTTGAAGCCATAGAAATATGTTACCTTTTGGCCCCTCCACCACCCTTGTATGCTGGGGGAGCAAAATACCCTCGGCGGATAAGGGTTTTTGTTTGTCCGAAAATAATGGTAATCAAATGAATAATCATAAAATTTTAAGATGAGTGTCAACGAAGAATTTTATACTCTACAGTACATGCGAAGTCTTTTTTATCCATTTATTAGGTTTTTGTATAATCGCTTTCAAAATGGGGAGAGGGGAAGGTGGAAGTATATCAAACCACTATATATTTGTTTTGGTATAATCCAAACATATGACGAATGACCTTAGCGTAATTTTTAATGCCCGATTTTATGCAATCAAAATAATTTCAATATAATTTCCATATTAAAAGTTATAACCTTTTTATAAAATGCTGAATAAATTTTCAGTGAAACGAGCATAATATTACCAAATTTCAATGGTATGGCGATAAAACTTGGCACTCATGTCTCATTTGTCGTAAGAAATAAGAATTGAAAAAGTCCATAAAAAAATCTGTGTCGAAAGGGTGTTTTTTTGAGTGAAACAGAAAAGTGTACAACCGCTCCTTATAGCTATAGGCCTTTTCTTAAAGGCTTCATCTCCAGCTGAGGTACTAGAAACCCGATGTTCACCACTATGAGAGTAGGAGGAGAGTAGGACAGAGGTTTGTTTTGAGAAAAACCTGTGGACGCTTGTGTCCTCTTGAATGCACACAACTACCCTTTGAACATTTAAGATAACATCTATGTATATAATATCAGCATTTTTTGTATCATGATCATTGAACAAATAAAAAAGGACTTAGTTTTTTCTTTGAAAAAAAAACAAAGGTAATTGAACTCGGTAGAAACTGAATAAGTTAAATATCGTATATTATTATAAAAATTCAAAACAATTTACATTTTGGTATGATTATTTTATTTTATTAAAATATGTTTGATATCTACAATAAATGTATGGCCATTTTTTAATCATTAATAGTTGAGGAATAAGAGAAAAACTTTTTCAATCCCTTATTACTCTTTCTCCATGACGTAATGCCACATATTATGATGAAAATGACGAAATCAATTTTCTTGTAAAAACATAACTCTTTCTATTACCTATTCCTAATATTAATAGAATCCAAAATCCATGTTACAAAACTAAAGAAAACTTGTATACTTCAGAAGAACATAAGATGGTTTGCGCTGCACAAGGTAACCAGTAGCCACCTTTTTTGCTGGCTGCATCATTGTATGTAGGTATCAGTAGATTTAAGAAAGAAGCCTTTATATTCAAGAGAACCACAACAAGGAGAAGAAAATGAAACAGAGAAAAATAATTCCAGCCAGATGTGGTTGGTAAGGGGTGGCTTAGATATTTTTTATGCCATCAAAGCGGCTTATCAACTTTCAAAGTTATATTTTTGACGTGACGAAAATTGCTTTCTAATGCAAATTAACTGGATGGAAAATGTAGATTTTCCTATCGTCGTCGTTCGCGTTGGCATCGTTGTCGTCAGATCAGTTGAAAAGCACGGGTCGCTGACGATGACGTTGGTTATTGTGACTGCACTGCATAGTGCTCACAGCACAGTGGCATCAGCATTGACTGGCACTCTATGGTGAAGCTGACTGGCATGTGGTGAAACCGGGAAAACTTTTGTTTCATTATTAATTTTGAATACTGATGCTAATGGGGTTGACTGGGTGAATGACGATAAAAGTGACGATGAAATAACGATTGAAGTCTCATATAACTATAGGTATAGTTAATCTATACGCTCTACATCACCTTCAACAATATGATGCAATCACCCAGAGTCTGTGCACCAGTGCAGCTGCCACAAACCGCAGAATATATTTAGAAGAGTTTAGCGTGCATAAAACATAACGTTGATGATAGAGGAAGTTCATTGATAGAAGCATAATATTATAATCATCACCTGCTATGTTATCTAACAGTTAATAGTTTCAATTTGCAATAGGCAGTAGTCAGTCGCTAGAAAGTTCTACCATGTATTTACTACCTATAAATATTTATAAAGTGTCTTTATCTAAGGACCAACACAGAATGCTAAAGATTGATCGGTTTCGGTTGTACGTTAGGGGCCAGTTATAGCGATCAGTAAAAACCATCAGTAAAAATTTTCTTTTGCATAATTTCATGTGTTATAAAAAGATTTGAAACATAAGAATGGTACGAATCGATGGCAAATCAATTAATATATTTTTTTCTGGTAAAAAATAATCCCAAGGAAGAATAATTTTTATAAAGAAAACATTTATTTAGTTTACTGATGGAAATTCGTTTTACTGAACAGCTGATTTCCAATTCACAAAAAATGAAACATTTCGTTTCAGTTTTCTGTGTTCTATTTTTTTACTGTTCCACTCCATCAGTAAAAAATTTACTGAAACAATTTACATCATAAAAAATAATAAAAGGTTGTTGCTGGAGGTTTGACATTTAATTACTGATAGAATTTTAATGATTGCTAGAACCGGCCGTACGTAAAAAATTCCAGTTTTCAACTGTTTCAACTTTTACTGATGGTTTTTACTGATCGCTATAACTGGCCCCTTATAATAAAATGTATATACAAAAATAAAAAGCTCGTGGAGAACCAGAGGTGGAATCAGCTAAGGTGATTTCTTATTGTTACTTTTGTGACAGTGAAATGTTATCAAACTAATTTTTACGTCTGTGTAAATTGATCACCAAATTTTGTTTAGTATTTGGTATCACTTTAAAATAAATTAACTGACGTTTGTTACAATTTCAGCGGATGAATTCGAAAACCAATCTAAAGCTATCCGGATAAGTTTGTGTTGTTGTAATATTAGGCCTTTTTTATTGGTAAGTGTATACGCAGCGCAGCAAAGTTTTACACTGTAAACAACAACAAAGGAAAAGTGCGGATACTACACAACGTGGTATTACTTTGTTTTGTGATGTTTACAAAATATCTAATATTTTTTACAAAATATCTAATATTTTTTAAAAATCACAAAACAAAATAACAACACGTTGTGTAGTAACCGCACTTTTCCTTTGTTGTTGTTTACAGTGTAAAATTTTGCTGCGCTGCGTATGCACTTACCAATAAAAAAGGCCTTTTATGTAAAAACACGGCTTTTGCAACAACAACTCAAAGGAATCTGAAAAATTTTTAGATGCCTATAGCATATCTGATTGAATCTCGACTCTGGGTATTTATTTCCATTTTTGTCTGCCGGCAAATAGATTTGTGTTGTTTAGTTGATAATAGTTAAAAAAAGAAATGTAAGTAAAAATAATATTGTATCCTTAACTCATAAATTAATTATTTAAAATTGTGAACTTTTCATCAATAGGATTCCAGTAAACAAAACACAAACACAGCTGATGACTATACGTTTATGGAACAAAATCCCGATTTGGTCAAATCCTATTCCGCAAAAAACATAAATTTACGCGATGCTCACAAAATGCTTTGGGAGAAGCTTATTCGAACGCTTAAAAATGGCAATGGTCCACCTTCATAAACAACAGCTAAGTAGGTATTTATAGTATATAATCGTAGACTTGTCTCCTTTAATTGATTTTTTTATTTATGCCCAGATTTGGACCATTAGAAAATATAAAAAAAACAAAAATTAATCGCGAAATAATGCTCTAAATAATGTTGACGAGGCCATTGTACAAGCAGTCGAAGGTAAAAGTGGAGTGACCAGCTTCGGATGTGATGAACATGGTGAATAAGCATACATTTAAATGTTTGCGTCAATGTTTATGAAATAAGGGACCTGCTTTCTTAGACAGTGGCAGTTATACCAAGACAGACTCCTGCACCAACACAGGCACCTGTACCAACACAGGCGCCTTAACTAAACATACCAAACGCAGCAAACTAATAGCGAACAAAGTCGGTGAAAATCAAAGTCTTTTATTGACACAGAAACAAGTCGGACGGCAATAGAAGATTGCTGATTTGCAGACGAAAAACTTGGAAAACATCGATAAGACCTTACAGGTTAACACTTCAAACATTGAATTGAAAGACTGTTTTAAACTACTGTGCCAACAAAAAGGAAAAGACAGCCATAGTTTAAATGCCCCTTAAAAAACGGGAAACAACTAAAAGGGATGGAGTTGGAACTGTCCACAACAGTGTATGAGCTCCGTATATAAGAGCTTAACAAAAAGTGAGCAGAAATCAATGTATCTACCTAACTTACGTTTTCAACAAATGAATGAAGTTGATTTTTGTTAATTTTATTTAGTTTTAGTTCATTTTATGTATTAAAAAAATAGTAATTGAATTTTGTTTTTCCTTCAATAATTGGACGGTTAGACCAAAAGTCATCTCTTATTCTGTTTCTGATTCTAACGTGGAACTCTTGCCATTTCTTTTGGTAGATGAACTCTCTGGTCACAGCATAATGTTGTGGAGAGCTGCACAAACGTTTACAATTTGTGCAGATTTTTTTGGGAGAGTATCTCAACTTTCTTTCCTCTAAAACACTTCTCCATCAAGCTGCAGAAAAATCAAAAATTTCACTTATAGGCTAATTAAAGAAGAGACACCAATGAAATACTGCCTGGGGTGCACATAATTGATCCGTGCTTCTGGAGAATGTGCTACTGCGGTTCTGTAAGGTGTTAATAGAAATGGCTTTAAAGGGTAACCGCTGTCCTCTTAAACAGAATACGAAAAATAAGAGCATAATTACGGTCACATACCGACAGGGATATTATGTAACTATAAGTTTTGTTGTACCGAGTAGCCACGATGATGTTCTGCCTGCATAATAGCCAGCATTTAACTTTTCTTATTGAGCACTCTGTCGCCATACAAAGCTGACGTGAGCACTCTCGCCATATCTTGCATTTATTGTTAGAATTTCTCCTTTCTCGTTGCAGATCTAGAATGAAAATAAGCATTCGATAAGGCAACAAAAATCAATGAATTAAAAAATTGACTTACGATCATAGCGTTTACACTATGTCTTCCTTTTCTATTGAAATAGCTATGCTCACTTTCCGAAGGGCGGAGTCATATTATATCGCACCCTTAGTACAATACAGCGACAACTCAAAAAATGGCAGTTTTGAGTTAAGGATGAGGAATTGTTGGTTGTGAAATTACGTTTAATAAGAGGGGCCTGTTGTTGCCATACTGATAGAAACACGCAAGTTATACCACTTTTTCTAAAAAAATCATTTCAATAAATATGAAAATAAATTAAAATATTTCAATTGCTCCAATGCAATACGCGTTCAACTGAAAATGGTCCCATAAGCCAAATTTAATTTTTAGTTTTTTAAATAAAATCTGTGCAAGAAAGAAGCATTACGAAATGCCACTTAGAATTATTTTACATTCCGAAGCGACAAAGAGTTAAACCGAAATAACTCTTTTTGATTCCTCTATAATTTTAGTGCAAGTAAGTAATAAGTGGCAAATAATTTTCATTTTCAAGTGCAAAAAACGACATCTCGATTTATCGCTTTATTGTATTCAAATTTTGTTTTCATTGCTGTACAATTATTAAAAAATGTTGATTTAAATAATTTAATGAATGAATTTAACGTTTTTATTAAAAACTTTATTTTAAATTTGAATTTTAATTGTATTGTTCTTATGAATCCGTTTAAACACAAGAATTTTGTATTCGCTGTAAAAAATTACAAGGTAAAAAGTATTCTCAACATTTAAGGGATCGTTTTTCTCGAAATGCCGAGTTGTCGACAGTGTTGCCGCTGAGATATTTGAAAAAGGCGCAAAAATAGGGGTCCCGAAAGAAGTCATCTTGTAAAATTATTTAATCTAATAGCCAAATCAAACGAAATCCTTATAAATTGCGAAAAGAAATAAAACATATTTGCGTTGTTTTAAATTTTAGTTTTGTTTAAATAATTATCAGGTGCAAAAGCAATAGGTTCTTACTGTTTTAAATTAATTTTAACAAAAATAAATTCATTTTGATTAAATTAAATTTAATTTTTAGATAGGAACATACATACATACATACATATATCTATATTTCAGTATCACTTTTTTTTTAATGAATAAATAAGTTGAATTAATTAAAATTAACTTAAGTATAAGCTTAAACAAAGAGATCAGTGTTCAGTCAATTTACAGTCAAAGTTAAAAACAAAAAATAAATAAATTTACATTCTATTTGGTGAATTTTCTTAAAATAAGATTCCTAAGTAAAGTAAGGCTGTTGGGGACAGCCAACGAGAGAGGGGGGGGGGGAGTGTTTCCACTAAGGCACTTCTCCTTTCATCGAGGCGGCAGCGGACGAATTCTCTAGATGAAATCAACGGTGGCGTCTACAGTTCCAGTTAGGTTGAACTACTTAGTGAACACCTTATATGGGCTACTACGACATTTTTGTAGCTCAGGCCTATAAGGAGCGGTTTATCCGGCTCCCTACCCTTGGAGTTATACGAAGGGTCTGGTCCTCCGGGTCGGGGGTTGTGCTTCGGGGTAACTTCCCTACCACGTAAAAAAAAGTTGTTCTGAAACAACAATAAGCCTCGTATATGGATGATTTTAAAGTTGACGACCCCAGCAAAACGAAACAAGGACCATGAATTTCGGATCTGCACGTGGAACGTCATGTCCTTATACAGAACACGTGCAGCCGAACAATTAGTGGAGAACCTGGACAGGCTAAAGGCTGACGTAACAGCCATCCAGGAAGTGCGATGGGATGGAGAGGGCATACGGAGACTGAAAACGTGTGACATCTACTACGGCGGGTGCTTGAAGGAACAGGGTCAGCGGCTCTTTGGTTGTGGTTTTGTGATAAGGGGAGACTTAGGCAAGAAGTCTTGGGCTTCCGAAGTGTAAGGGAGCGTCTGGTCACAATCCACATCAAAGGCAAACTTAAGAACATTTCGCTGATCTATGTTCACGCCCCCCATGAAAGGAGAGAGGACTCAACCAAACAAGCATTCTACGTTCTCCTGGAGACAACGTATGATATGTGCCCGTAGTGCGACGTGAAGATCATTCTTGGTGACTTCAACGCAAGATTCGGAAAGGAGGGCATCTTTGGTTCGATAGTCGGAGGACACAGCCTACACGATGAAACTTCCGGCAACGGCCACAGGCTGGCAGACTTTGCGGCGGGACGAAATGTCATCATCTCAAGCACCTACTTCCCACACCTAAATATACACAAGGGGACTTGGCGGTCGCGTGATCAACTAACCGTCAACCAAATCGACCACGTTGCGATAGACGCGAGACATGCTTCCAGTATCTTGGACGTCCGAACGTTCCGAGGGGCCAACATTGACTCGGATCACTACCTGTTGGTAGCTAGACTACGTATGCGGATATCCATGACGCGACAACGCAGAGCAGATGCTGTGAAAATATTCGATGTCGAGAAGCTTAAATCGCAAGAGACCGCCAGAACTTTTGCAGACCACGTAACTCTTAATCTTTTAGGAGGTCCGCCACCAGCATCAAGTGCAGAGGACCAGTGGGAACACTGTCAACAAGCCATCAGAAATGCCGCCTCTGATGTGCTGGGTTTCACTAGGCGAATACAACGAAACCCCTGGTTCGATGAAGAGTGCCGGCTAGCGCATGCAGCTAAGGATGAGGCCTACTAGGAAATGTTGCAGACTCGAACAAGAGCTGTTGAGAGAGTGGCCCGGGAGCTCTACGGGCTGAAACGAAGAGAGGAACGCCGACTTCTTAAGAGAAAAAAGATAGAGCACGAGAAGCGGGCGGTAGAGTCTATTGAGGGTTGTAGCGGTAGGGGAGATGTTCGAAAATATTATCAGAGGGTGGAGCGATCCACCCAAGGATACAAGGCTAGAACGGAAGCCTGCCGAGATGAGAGTGGGAATATGGTAGTAGACACACAGTCAGTGCTGAGGATCTGGAAAGAACACTTCTCAAGACTGCTGAATGGCGAAGACAGCCAAGATGTTGCTAATAGGCAGAACGCTCCATTCAACTTGGACGATGATGGCCAAGAGTTCCGTCCACCCGACATAACCGAAGTGCAGCTGGCGATATCCAAACTTAAGTCGTACAAGGCTGCTGGTGCGGATGGCTTACAAGCCGAACTATTTAAATCAGCGGGAGATGAATTCGCTAGGAGCACACACCAGCTCATCTGCAAAATTTGGTCGGATGAAAGTATGCCCGATGAATGGAACCTCGGTATAGTGTGCCCCATCCATAAAAAGGGAGATGTTCTGAAATGTACCAACTACAGACGAATTAGTCTCCTAAACGTCGCTTATAAAATCTTGTTGGCTACTCTGTGTGACCGCTTAAAACCTTTTGTCAACGATATGATCGGCCCCTATCAGTGCGGTTTTAGGCCAGGCAAGTCAACCGTCGATCAAATGTTCACACTCAGACAGATTTTAGAAAAATCCCGGGAATTCCAGATCGATACACACCACCTTTTTATCGATTTTAAAGTCGCGTATGATAGCGTGAATAGGGACGAATAATACAGAGCCATGTCGAGTCTCGGTATCCCTGCCAAACTCGTCAGCCTCTGCAGGATGACGATGGAGAAATCTCGCTGCTCCGTCAAAATTGGTAAGAACACCACCGATTCCTCTGATGTTGAGAAAGGATTGAGGCAAGGCGACGCGTTATCATGCAACCAATTCAACATCGTTCTTGAAGCCATCAACACCAGCGGTACAATCTATCAATTGCTATTGCTTGCGTATGCGGATGAGAT
This sequence comes from Melangyna quadrimaculata, assembly GCA_949320155.1. Taxonomy (NCBI): domain Eukaryota; kingdom Metazoa; phylum Arthropoda; class Insecta; order Diptera; family Syrphidae; genus Melangyna; species Melangyna quadrimaculata. The sequence goes on from OX439483.1 coordinate 214,813,406, forward strand.
AGACATCGCCTGCAGAACGAAGCGAGCTGTGGCAGGGGCATTTGCGAGCATTGGATCGGAGGCGGCTAAAATGGGATTGGCGGTTAATGAGGACAAGACGAAGTATATGCTGTCATCGAGAGAGGAATCTCAACATCGTCGACTCGGGCAAAATATCACGATGGACAGATATAACTTTGAAGTTGTCAAGGACTTTGTCTACCTGGGTTTCACTATTACATCGCAGATTGACATCAGTGCAGAGATCAAGCGAAGAATTACTCTTGCCAACTGCTGTTTCTTCGGTCTAAGAAGGCATTTAAGTAGTAAGGCCCTCTCTCAGAGAACCAAGGAGACTTTATACAAGACCCTAATCATCCCGGTCCTGCTTTATGGGTCAGAAGCATGGACACTGAAAGATTCGGATAAAAATCTGCTAGGGTGCTTTGAGAGGAAGATTCTTCGTTTGATTTTCGGTCCGGTGTGTATCGAAGGAGTATGGAGGAGAAGATTCAACGACGAGCTATACGGGCTATACAGCGACGTTGACCTGGTCAAAAAGCTGAAAATACAGCGGCTGAGATGGCTGGGGCACGTGGAGCGTATGGACAGCAACGCACCTGCCCGACGAGTCTTCGAATCCAACCCCGATGGGGTACGCAGCAGAGGAAGAACCCGTAACAGGTGGCGCAATCAAGTGAATGACGACATCAAAGCACTCGGTGTGCGCAACTGCAAGCGGCTAGCTAGGGACAGAGCTGGCTGGAGGGGCTTGTTAGTTGAGGCCGAAGCCCATCCTGGGCTGTGAGCGCCATCAAAAGTAAAGTAAGTAATTAAGTAAATTTAGGGAATTATTGCACATTAATTATAATGCAAACTCTCAGGCTTTTTTTATATTTGAATTTCAATTGCTTTTGAAACTATCTCTGTCAGTTCTCTTTCTAATTCTGATAATTAAAAAAAGAAAGAAGATACAAATCTTGTTGAAGGGAAAACCAAACATATTATATACGTATATACATACATCGAGTCGAACCAAATACATTTCATCTTGATTCCGTTTTACATATTGAAATTCTGTGACTGTCAAAGCAAGGTTGGAAAACTTTTATCAACCGAAAAGTGAAGTTTTATTGAGATGGGGTCAAAAAGTCGCCCGATTTCAGAAAAGGGGTCAAAATAGACACTTTTTGAAAAAGTCGTATCCTGGTCGCACGGGGCAAAAAAAAGGGTTCAAATGCGAGTAAAGTCGCACAGCGGCAGCACTGTTTACCGCAGTATGGAACTGAGGGTGCGAATGACTCCCATTAATGTAGCCGATAACTAGGAAACAAGAATTATAAAATTAGTTTATTTTTACTAAGAAAAAAATTCTACCTCCAGGAATTTGATATGTTTTATAGAAGAACTTTTTTGTTGCTTCTTAAGCCGATTGATTAAATTTGATTGTAAGGGGGCCTCATTTCCTCTCCATTTGTGTTTAGGTCAAAGAAATAACTTCAAAAACAGTACTTTGGCCCATTGGAGCTGAACAATCAGCGCCAACTTGCCTTTGATAACCACCACCTCCATGAAAATTTAAAGTCACGGCTAATCGAAGAATAGGGGGAATCTATGTTGACTGCATTCCAGTTGACAAATCCAGAAGGTGAAGGATATGTAGAAATATTTCCTTAGCCAATCGAAAGTTTTTTTAAGAATCTATTAAATTAAGAAAATTAATTATTATAATAAATAAATATAATCCTCAAGAGCCGGACATTTCTGTTATAGTTGATATTTTCATTTTCAACATTTGCAGATGGTAAAATTAAAGGCACAAACACATTCATATAGTCTTAAAAACTTCAGCAATTAAAAATAAAATTAAATTTCCCATGAAAGTGCCAACTAAATAGCTGTCACGAGAAAAAGTCGATAGGAATTAAGGGGACCTACCATTTTTATGCCAAGTCCGAACGTGTTTACGAGAAGCACTTTTTTAAGGACAAGTGATACTCTTGGAGGATTTGTCAATTCCTCGAAAGAGGCAGTAGCCCTGACAAAAAAATAACTTATTAGACTATTATTAGCTGGACGAGGCTGAAAATTGAACCCAGACCTTCAGCGTGACAGGCCAACGCACTAGCCATTACGCTACGAGCTACTTATTTATATACATAACTACATAAAAATGATTGAGGTCACTTCTACCCTAATATACAGGTAACTAAACATTATAATATAAACATTATATATAATAAAAATATTTTTGATGAAAAGTTTTTAAGCGACCTTTAGTCCAATGCGTTTCGGTCCTGATGACAACTACAGTGGACCTCATCAGTTAGAGCTGTAATTGTCACCTTTCTAAGACGCAACATTTTAGTTGATGGCTACTGAAGTTTATAAAATTTACAGCATTACCACACTGCAAATTATATTTTTCTAGGGGAACATGGTTACATTCAGACACCTAGATATAGATATAGATATAGATATAGATATAGATATAGATATAGATATAGATATAGATATAGATATAGATATAGATATAGATATAGATATAGATATAGATATAGATATAGATATAGATATAGATATAGATATAGATATAGATATAGATATAGATATAGATATAGATATAGATATAGATATAGATATAGATATAGATATAGATATAGATATAGATATAGATATAGATATAGATATAGATATAGATATAGATATAGATATAGATATAGATATAGATATAGATATAGATATAGATATAGATATAGATATAGATATAGATATAGATATAGATATAGATATAGATATAGATATAGATATAGATATAGATATAGATATAGATATAGATATAGATATAGATATAGATATAGATATAGATATAGATATAGATATAGATATAGATATAGATATAGATATAGATATAGATATAGATATAGATATAGATATAGATATAGATATAGATATAGATATAGATATAGATATAGATATAGATATAGATATAGATATAGATATAGATATAGATATAGATATAGATATAGATATAGATATAGATATAGATATAGATATAGATATAGATATAGATATAGATATAGATATAGATATAGATATAGATATAGATATAGATATAGATATAGATATAGATATAGATATAGATATAGATATAGATATAGATATAGATATAGATATAGATATAGATATAGATATAGATATAGATATAGATATAGATATAGATATAGATATAGATATAGATATAGATATAGATATAGATATAGATATAGATATAGATATAGATATAGATATAGATATAGATATAGATATAGATATAGATATAGATATAGATATAGATATAGATATAGATATAGATATAGATATAGATATAGATATAGATATAGATATAGATATAGATATAGATATAGATATAGATATAGATATAGATATAGATATAGATATAGATATAGATATAGATATAGATATAGATATAGATATAGATATAGATATAGATATAGATATAGATATAGATATAGATATAGATATAGATATAGATATAGATATAGATATAGATATAGATATAGATATAGATATAGATATAGATATAGATATAGATATAGATATAGATATAGATATAGATATAGATATAGATATAGATATAGATATAGATATAGATATAGATATAGATATAGATATAGATATAGATATAGATATAGATATAGATATAGATATAGATATAGATATAGATATAGATATAGATATAGATATAGATATAGATATAGATATAGATATAGATATAGATATAGATATAGATATAGATATAGATATAGATATAGATATAGATATAGATATAGATATAGATATAGATATAGATATAGATATAGATATAGATATAGATATAGATATAGATATAGATATAGATATAGATATAGATATAGATATAGATATAGATATAGATATAGATATAGATATAGATATAGATATAGATATAGATATAGATATAGATATAGATATAGATATAGATATAGATATAGATATAGATATAGATATAGATATAGATATAGATATAGATATAGATATAGATATAGATATAGATATAGATATAGATATAGATATAGATATAGATATAGATATAGATATAGATATAGATATAGATATAGATATAGATATAGATATAGATATAGATATAGATATAGATATAGATATAGATATAGATATAGATATAGATATAGATATAGATATAGATATAGATATAGATATAGATATAGATATAGATATAGATATAGATATAGATATAGATATAGATATAGATATAGATATAGATATAGATATAGATATAGATATAGATATAGATATAGATATAGATATAGATATAGATATAGATATAGATATAGATATAGATATAGATATAGATATAGATATAGATATAGATATAGATATAGATATAGATATAGATATAGATATAGATATAGATATAGATATAGATATAGATATAGATATAGATATAGATATAGATATAGATATAGATATAGATATAGATATAGATATAGATATAGATATAGATATAGATATAGATATAGATATAGATATAGATATAGATATAGATATAGATATAGATATAGATATAGATATAGATATAGATATAGATATAGATATAGATATAGATATAGATATAGATATAGATATAGATATAGATATAGATATAGATATAGATATAGATATAGATATAGATATAGATATAGATATAGATATAGATATAGATATAGATATAGATATAGATATAGATATAGATATAGATATAGATATAGATATAGATATAGATATAGATATAGATATAGATATAGATATAGATATAGATATAGATATAGATATAGATATAGATATAGATATAGATATAGATATAGATATAGATATAGATATAGATATAGATATAGATATAGATATAGATATAGATATAGATATAGATATAGATATAGATATAGATATAGATATAGATATAGATATAGATATAGATATAGATATAGATATAGATATAGATATAGATATAGATATAGATATAGATATAGATATAGATATAGATATAGATATAGATATAGATATAGATATAGATATAGATATAGATATAGATATAGATATAGATATAGATATAGATATAGATATAGATATAGATATAGATATAGATATAGATATAGATATAGATATAGATATAGATATAGATATAGATATAGATATAGATATAGATATAGATATAGATATAGATATAGATATAGATATAGATATAGATATAGATATAGATATAGATATAGATATAGATATAGATATAGATATAGATATAGATATAGATATAGATATAGATATAGATATAGATATAGATATAGATATAGATATAGATATAGATATAGATATAGATATAGATATAGATATAGATATAGATATAGATATAGATATAGATATAGATATAGATATAGATATAGATATAGATATAGATATAGATATAGATATAGATATAGATATAGATATAGATATAGATATAGATATAGATATAGATATAGATATAGATATAGATATAGATATAGATATAGATATAGATATAGATATAGATATAGATATAGATATAGATATAGATATAGATATAGATATAGATATAGATATAGATATAGATATAGATATAGATATAGATATAGATATAGATATAGATATAGATATAGATATAGATATAGATATAGATATAGATATAGATATAGATATAGATATAGATATAGATATAGATATAGATATAGATATAGATATAGATATAGATATAGATATAGATATAGATATAGATATAGATATAGATATAGATATAGATATAGATATAGATATAGATATAGATATAGATATAGATATAGATATAGATATAGATATAGATATAGATATAGATATAGATATAGATATAGATATAGATATAGATATAGATATAGATATAGATATAGATATAGATATAGATATAGATATAGATATAGATATAGATATAGATATAGATATAGATATAGATATAGATATAGATATAGATATAGATATAGATATAGATATAGATATAGATATAGATATAGATATAGATATAGATATAGATATAGATATAGATATAGATATAGATATAGATATAGATATAGATATAGATATAGATATAGATATAGATATAGATATAGATATAGATATAGATATAGATATAGATATAGATATAGATATAGATATAGATATAGATATAGATATAGATATAGATATAGATATAGATATAGATATAGATATAGATATAGATATAGATATAGATATAGATATAGATATAGATATAGATATAGATATAGATATAGATATAGATATAGATATAGATATAGATATAGATATAGATATAGATATAGATATAGATATAGATATAGATATAGATATAGATATAGATATAGATATAGATATAGATATAGATATAGATATAGATATAGATATAGATATAGATATAGATATAGATATAGATATAGATATAGATATAGATATAGATATAGATATAGATATAGATATAGATATAGATATAGATATAGATATAGATATAGATATAGATATAGATATAGATATAGATATAGATATAGATATAGATATAGATATAGATATAGATATAGATATAGATATAGATATAGATATAGATATAGATATAGATATAGATATAGATATAGATATAGATAGATATAGATATAGATATAGATATAGATATAGATATAGATATAGATATAGATATAGATATAGATATAGATATAGATATAGATATAGATATAGATATAGATATAGATATAGATATAGATATAGATATAGATATAGATATAGATATAGATATAGATATAGATATAGATATAGATATAGATATAGATATAGATATAGATATAGATATAGATATAGATATAGATATAGATATAGATATAGATATAGATATAGATATAGATATAGATATAGATATAGATATAGATATAGATATAGATATAGATATAGATATAGATATAGATATAGATATAGATATAGATATAGATATAGATATAGATATAGATATAGATATAGATATAGATATAGATATAGATATAGATATAGATATAGATATAGATATAGATATAGATATAGATATAGATATAGATATAGATATAGATATAGATATAGATATAGATATAGATATAGATATAGATATAGATATAGATATAGATATAGATATAGATATAGATATAGATATAGATATAGATATAGATATAGATATAGATATAGATATAGATATAGATATAGATATAGATATAGATATAGATATAGATATAGATATAGATATAGATATAGATATAGATATAGATATAGATATAGATATAGATATAGATATAGATATAGATATAGATATAGATATAGATATAGATATAGATATAGATATAGATATAGATATAGATATAGATATAGATATAGATATAGATATAGATATAGATATAGATATAGATATAGATATAGATATAGATATAGATATAGATATAGATATAGATATAGATATAGATATAGATATAGATATAGATATAGATATAGATATAGATATAGATATAGATATAGATATAGATATAGATATAGATATAGATATAGATATAGATATAGATATAGATATAGATATAGATATAGATATAGATATAGATATAGATATAGATATAGATATAGATATAGATATAGATATAGATATAGATATAGATATAGATATAGATATAGATATAGATATAGATATAGATATAGATATAGATATAGATATAGATATAGATATAGATATAGATATAGATATAGATATAGATATAGATATAGATATAGATATAGATATAGATATAGATATAGATATAGATATAGATATAGATATAGATATAGATATAGATATAGATATAGATATAGATATAGATATAGATATAGATATAGATATAGATATAGATATAGATATAGATATAGATATAGATATAGATATAGATATAGATATAGATATAGATATAGATATAGATATAGATATAGATATAGATATAGATATAGATATAGATATAGATATAGATATAGATATAGATATAGATATAGATATAGATATAGATATAGATATAGATATAGATATAGATATAGATATAGATATAGATATAGATATAGATATAGATATAGATATAGATATAGATATAGATATAGATATAGATATAGATATAGATATAGATATAGATATAGATATAGATATAGATATAGATATAGATATAGATATAGATATAGATATAGATATAGATATAGATATAGATATAGATATAGATATAGATATAGATATAGATATAGATATAGATATAGATATAGATATAGATATAGATATAGATATAGATATAGATATAGATATAGATATAGATATAGATATAGATATAGATATAGATATAGATATAGATATAGATATAGATATAGATATAGATATAGATATAGATATAGATATAGATATAGATATAGATATAGATATAGATATAGATATAGATATAGATATAGATATAGATATAGATATAGATATAGATATAGATATAGATATAGATATAGATATAGATATAGATATAGATATAGATATAGATATAGATATAGATATAGATATAGATATAGATATAGATATAGATATAGATATAGATATAGATATAGATATAGATATAGATATAGATATAGATATAGATATAGATATAGATATAGATATAGATATAGATATAGATATAGATATAGATATAGATATAGATATAGATATAGATATAGATATAGATATAGATATAGATATAGATATAGATATAGATATAGATATAGATATAGATATAGATATAGATATAGATATAGATATAGATATAGATATAGATATAGATATAGATATAGATATAGATATAGATATAGATATAGATATAGATATAGATATAGATATAGATATAGATATAGATATAGATATAGATATAGATATAGATATAGATATAGATATAGATATAGATATAGATATAGATATAGATATAGATATAGATATAGATATAGATATAGATATAGATATAGATATAGATATAGATATAGATATAGATATAGATATAGATATAGATATAGATATAGATATAGATATAGATATAGATATAGATATAGATATAGATATAGATATAGATATAGATATAGATATAGATATAGATATAGATATAGATATAGATATAGATATAGATATAGATATAGATATAGATATAGATATAGATATAGATATAGATATAGATATAGATATAGATATAGATATAGATATAGATATAGATATAGATATAGATATAGATATAGATATAGATATAGATATAGATATAGATATAGATATAGATATAGATATAGATATAGATATAGATATAGATATAGATATAGATATAGATATAGATATAGATATAGATATAGATATAGATATAGATATAGATATAGATATAGATATAGATATAGATATAGATATAGATATAGATATAGATATAGATATAGATATAGATATAGATATAGATATAGATATAGATATAGATATAGATATAGATATAGATATAGATATAGATATAGATATAGATATAGATATAGATATAGATATAGATATAGATATAGATATAGATATAGATATAGATATAGATATAGATATAGATATAGATATAGATATAGATATAGATATAGATATAGATATAGATATAGATATAGATATAGATATAGATATAGATATAGATATAGATATAGATATAGATATAGATATAGATATAGATATAGATATAGATATAGATATAGATATAGATATAGATATAGATATAGATATAGATATAGATATAGATATAGATATAGATATAGATATAGATATAGATATAGATATAGATATAGATATAGATATAGATATAGATATAGATATAGATATAGATATAGATATAGATATAGATATAGATATAGATATAGATATAGATATAGATATAGATATAGATATAGATATAGATATAGATATAGATATAGATATAGATATAGATATAGATATAGATATAGATATAGATATAGATATAGATATAGATATAGATATAGATATAGATATAGATATAGATATAGATATAGATATAGATATAGATATAGATATAGATATAGATATAGATATAGATATAGATATAGATATAGATATAGATATAGATATAGATATAGATATAGATATAGATATAGATATAGATGTAGATATAGATACAGATATAGATATAGATATAGATATAGATATAGATATAGATATAGATATAGATATAGATATAATGCCCAAGGTCCACTAAAAAAAAAAACAATATAACTTCTATTGGACAGACCATGGGCATAATATCCATATTATATCTATAACTAAGTGTCTGAATTTAACCATGTTCCCCTAGAAAAATATAATTTGCAGTGTGTTAATGCTGTAAATTTTATAAACGTCGGTAACCATCGGCTAAAATGTTGCGTCTTAGAAAGGTAACAATTACAGCTCTAACTGATGAGGTCCACTGTAGTTGTTATCAGGACCGAAACGCATTGGACTAAAGGTCGCTTAAAAACTTTTCATTGAATTTCATTCAATACAGTCCACTAAAATAAAAAACAAAAACAATATAACTTCTATTGTTTAGGTTTTTCTTTATTTAAAAATATTTGTCTTCTTCTTAAAAAAACAAAATTAATTTCTGAAAGAACTTTTCAATATTTTTGGTATAGATATAACTCAACTCGAAAACATAGCTAAATTTAAAAATTTAACGTAAGAGACTTTTTATGGGAAATAAGATTTTTCATCAAAATGGAGATCTTATTTGTTTTTTAAAGATCTGAGTATGAAATGTTATAAAAAAGTGAAAAATTGGTGGTTTTTAATTTTTTTTTTACTGTAATAACTCATTTTGAAATAAAGAAACTATCGAAACAATGGAACTCACAATAAAAAAAGGTTTGAACTACCAAAAAAGAGACCAACCATTTGCAGGGACAGAAAGGGATTGTTCAACTGACCCATCAAAGGGATTGGAGTACGGGTCACGGCTACAACCAAATGTTCATGAGCAAACTTCAATGAACAGAAATTATGTTAAGAAACGCTCTTCAACATTTCAACAACAACCAGTTCCAAAAAAGCTACAATCCATCAAACCTGGACCTTATATAGGTATATAAGGAAATCAACAAAATCATTAGCAAAGGAAAACAAACACTAGAAAATATCAGCACCAGACAAGAGGAAGTCACGAAGAAAACTGTAAGCTAAATCTTCCCAGAAAACCTGCTTTCTTAGAGGAAGTCGAACCAACAAAAATAACTGCTGCGGCAGACCTATACTAAAATCACCATTTTTAGCGATGTCAATCCAGCGAATGCTCCTGAGACCAAGCTGACAGGAAGAACCAACACCAAAGAGGTTTTTATTTCTGACGAGATGAAAAACAAAGACAATTAAATTTGTAGCGATAACGAAGAAAGTCGGCAAGAGTAATCTGACGTTCTGATGCCTTAGACAAATTGGATGTTTTTCGCCCTACTCCTTCAACTTACTGGAGCTTCTTATGAAGCGGCCGAGCCTTCTAATATCAGTGCTTGTCAGATCACTACGATCATTGTAGAAGAAGTCTTGAAAAATTTATCTTGGGCATTTGTGATAGGTAAGGGCATGTGCAGAGACGATGAGGAGTCGATTCTTTGATTTTCCAATTCGCATTGCGTGCTTACCGATAAGATAGTGTCCGTTTCGGTTGTTCAAAGATATCAAACACTAAGAGCTCTTCAGATCCAGAAATAGGCAGATCTGTTTGGGCACTAGGCAAGTGGTGATGTGGTTCCACCTAATACTTGTCCACCTTATATCATATTGCTTCAATGTAAGTTAGCATGTTATTATATACATATAACCTGTCTGGTAAAATAGCTAGTGTTGTTTCAATTTTACATGTTCGTTAGACTTACAGTTTTCTGGAATGTCCCTTTGGTTCGGCACCCAACAAGTGTGAATATTGAATTGCGATAATTGACTTACGGGCTGTTTTAGAATTTGTAGAGACTGAGTCTAGATATGATAAAGTAGCACCATAAACCCCCACATTAATAAATGGAGCTAGCGGAGAGTTATCATTAACTCGTGGATTAGGAGTAAGATTTCTGCCACTTACAAGCTATCTAAGATACGAAGAAAGGTGGTTTAGCGAAGGGGTAAATAAGAAAAGTAAATATACGTTTTAATTAACGAGTTATCTAATAATCCATGCTTACACGAGAATTGGAAATTTACAGGTTAGATAAGAGCTGTTTAGTTTAACATTTCTTTGTTTCAGTGTTTGATGAACAGCCCGTTAAGATTGTTGAAGCCTCTTACGAAAATAAGCTTTCAAATCAAAATGCATTTCGGGCACTTCTTGATTTCTTTGGCCAGCATAATCGACCAAATGAGTCCACAATCGATAAAATTGTGCGCAAATTTCAGCAAACTGGGTTTGTAGGAAATCTGAAAACACCTGTGCTCCTGTGCATGCTCGCCCAGTTCGTTCTGCGGAAAACATTGCTGGTGTTCGCAATAGTGTGGCAGAAGAGCGGTCAACTTCGACTCGTCGTCGTGCCAAACAATTCGCATTGCCGCATCTGGGCAAATCCAGGAGTGATTGTTGAAAAGCCGATGCATCCACAAAGAGTGACTGTTTGGTGCGGCGCGCGTCATCGGGCCGTACTTCCTAGAAAATGAGGTCGGCCAAGCAGTTGCCGTGAATGGTGATCGCTATCGCGAGATGATAATGGAATTCTTGTGGCCAGAAATTGAGGATATGGACCTGGACAATATGTGCTTCCAACAGGATGGTGCCACTTGCCACACATCCAACTAAACAATGGCTCTTTTGTGCGAGAAATTCAATGGCCGTGTTATCTCACATCGTGGCGATGTTAATTGGCCATCATGTGATTTCACACCGTTGGACTTCTTTTTTTGGAGATATTTAAAAGAAAAAGTTTACGTCAATTAGCCAAGGACAATTCAAGAGCTAGGGGATGAGATAATTCGGCACATTAACGACATTGAACCTCAATTATGTGTTAGAGTCATTGAAAATATGGACCAACGGATAGAGGTATGCCACCGAAGCCGTGGCGAGCATTTGGCCGATATTTGTTTTTACAAGTAACATCGTGCGGTTTCGTTGGACTACCCTTTACATAACGGTAGGTTAGAAGTTGAAAATTCTCTCCAAACATCTACAACAATAACAGCCATAATCCATGGAAGTTTCAAGTTTCTTAACCCAACCGTTCAGAAATCATTGATAAACGCGTGGATGGTTGTTTATTTGAAACAAGGACGTACAATTTCGTTTTTTTTTTCGCCTATTGCCTATAACGAGAGCCCAGGTGTGCTTAGAACAAAAGCTGCCCAACAGTTCAGCAAGTTCAAGAACTGAAAATATTTTGACAAACTAGGCATAGTAAAGTACTTCAGTAATTAAAAACAAAATACCTATGGATATAACAAACCTCTTCCACCAACCACCAAAACTTTCTTTCCTTTTATGTACCTACATGCCCTATCGTTTAGTGCACTTCACTCATCATGTCGTCCTCATTTCTAGGAAATATCAAATATACATCTTCGTCATTGAGTCTATATGTATGTACCAGTACCTACACGAACGAAGCAGATCTTATGCCGACAGCCAAGGACCTGTAATTGTATATAACATCGTGAAACAATTATTATTACTTGACACTTAGCTGATACAATTTGCTACCTCAGGACTGACGATGAATGACTTTTTCAAAGAACACTTGACTTCACCCATGCAATTGGAGCAGTAGCAGCAGCAGTCGTATCTTCAATCGCCTTCTTAGCGTACAATTAGAGGGCATGTCACAACGACCTGCCTTGCCTTGCCTTGACTATGATGCGATGGTGCCACATCATAGCAAAGCAACAAGGCTTTGATGTTGTTGTTTTTTTTTTTTTTTGTTCTCGTTTTATTGTTTTCTAAAGTGCGGTGCAGTACGGTACATTAATTCACACCTATCTAATCCAAACTTGTTCGCATAGGGGCCACATCCGACCGCCATTATTTGTCCCCATAATGGGCGGACAACAAACATTTCGCGAATAATAATAATGCAGAGCAGAGTGCACAGTTGTTGGCCACTGGTGTTGAAATCACAGTCATTAAATGTTAGTCTTGTATAGTCAGAGCTATTATCCTCTTCATAGACTTTCTAAGTTCCTTTTGCTTGTCTTTTATATGCTGGAATCAGAGCAAGTTGTTTGCGCCATCATTATTATTTTGTTGTTCGTCGAATGTGCTGCGATACGAAGTTAAATTTTGCTATTGCTAAATTACTTCAAGGGAGAACCCTTTGTTTCCTATTCTTGTCCTGATGCTTCTGGAGCCTTCACAATGTATATGTATCTATGTACAAGCTGTATGAAGTGATATTAGAATTAATTTCTGTTTCCCTAATCTTGGTGACGAAATCGTCGACATTTTTGAATTACTATGTGACAACAAAAGACGAGCAAAGGTACCTACATCGCATCGTATCGTGCCTGGAATGGCAGAAGATGTCAATATTACACAGGGTGTTTGCTGTATTATGCTGCTCATGCACGAATGCCTTTTATTTTACTGACTGTGTCTAGACAGGATATGTTATTAACCGAAGATTGAGGATCCCACGTATTTTTTCTGCAAAAATGTTCTTAACGGTGGGGACTTTATAAATGAAAAATTAAAATGCACTGGTGCAGCAATTAAAATTGCCGCTCTACAATGATTACGTACGTTATGAATACAATAACACTCCAGCCGAGTGCATTTCTCTGATGTTTTGTGAATGCATATTAAAGGTATAAACCTACGTTGATTTACCTAGATTTTCTTCAGAATTTCCGAGACCTAAGAAGTACAAGCGTAAACGACATGCGTGTCTTGACTTCTGAAGTGGACACACGACACATGATATGTGTACGTACAGTACATATCTACATAAACTTTGATGTTTCCTAGGTACCTTACGCACGAATGGCTAAACATATTCAAGTATTCCAAGTGCTTATAATGTTGGCATGAAGCTAAATGTCCTGCGCTTTTTTCTCGCAAAAGCGAAAAGTATAATGACCATGTAAGTTGTTGATATGGAGTATTCACGTTTGTGATTTATTTTAAGAATTCAATTTAATAAACTGATAGTAATTAAAATTAGGGCTGGCCACGAGACGAGAAAAGTCTCGGTCTCAATCTCGGTCTCCGAGACATGACGAGAGTGCCTTTTAAGCAATCGAGACGAGACCGAGACGAGACTGTTCATTTGGACCGAAATTTAATACTAAATTAAAAAATCGAATTTCAGTTAGGCGCCAGTTATAGCTATCATTGAGAACCATCATTGAAAACGTTGTCTGTTGATTTTGAGACCCTTCGAAAGTTTAATCATTGAATATTTGAATGCAGAAATATAGCTTACGTCTTCAAAATTATTTCTCCTTCAAAAAAAATTCACTTTGACCCATATCTTCCCCATAACGTAACTTTTAATTTTTCAATGATAACTACCTTACCAATGATCATTGAAAAAATTAAAAGTTACGTTATGGGGAAGATATAGGTCAAAATGAATTTTTTTTGGAGGAGAAATAATTTTGAAGTCGTAAGCTATATTTATGCATTAAAATATTCAATGATTAAACTTTCGAAGGGTCTCAAAATCAACAGCACACTTTTTCAATGATGAATTTCAATGATAGCTATAACTGGCCCCTTAGGTAAATATTTATTTTCTTCTGCACATATTCAAACTATAATCGCAAATATTTCGTTCCAATAATCATCAGGTTGTCCGGAAATCGTATTTTTCGGAGACGAGACCGAGACGAAACCAAGACGAGACTGAAAATTTTCGATTTTAACGAGACCGAGACGAGACTTACAAAAGTCTCGCAGAGTTCGTCGCGTGGCCATTCCAATTAAAATTAAAGCTTAATTGAAAAGAAGATAACGTAAGTTTATACGATTGTGAACTGTGAAATAATCTTAATATCATTTTGGGATCGAAAAATGATTCATTGCTTAATTTTTCGTTAATTAGTTGTAAGAATTTGGAATTTGTCTGGCAAAGTTTTCTATAATTTGTATGATTTCCTTAGCTGATAACAAGTTAACAAAGCACTATTTCTAAAAGAGGCAGAGGTGGACTGGACTAGGCAACCGGGATTTTGCCGGGGTTGCCCCTTTTTGTTCTTTAGGGAAAAAGTTTATCATAAAATTAGTCTTTCCAGGGTAAATATTGATCATTCGTGGCTCCGAAGAAGTCTTCGGAGTCCTTAACAACTTTGTTGAAGGCCCATAAACCTTTCTTCCAAGACCCAATACCTATGTTGGAGGCTTCTAAAGCACTGTTAGAGAACTTTGAGTTCAGTTGGCAGCCCCTATCCCACACATTTCTTAAAGGACGCTAGAACTATGTGGAATCACTCTACACCTACAGTTTGGTAGGATGCCCTACAATGAATATTGAGTTTTTAAGAATCAAGCCCTCTTGGATAATACAAATAAAAACCATAGTTGATATGTTGGTCACAATCTTTTCACAAAAGGCTTTGCCATTTCTTTAAATGTCACTTTAAGAAAAAAAAGTTTTGGTCGGGCAAATTGAGAAAACATTATTTTTTTTAAAAAGGCAAGAAAAGTATTTCTGTGTCCTAAACAATGAAAATCATGAAAAAGAGAGTTCCGCATTTCAAAAATCTGCACCTCAATATCTAGAAAATCCGATTTCTCAGAAAAATCCCAACTTCAACAATAAGATCACTTCTTCTTCAATTCTAGTATCGCTAACATCACCTCCAAACAGCTCATAAAAATCTCCTAATTAAATTAAGTTTTAAACAATTCTATTAAGAATTAAAAAAAAAAAACTTTTGACCACAGAATTTTTAGAGGAAAGTTTTGAAAGAAGAATTTTGATCCAGTCAGAATTTCGACCTTAACCCCATGTTTAAACTTGAAACATGTTGTGTGTTCACGGAAGTGTTATCTTTATGGCGGAACTTAATCCATCCGACTGGAAACAGTTAAGTTGTTGCTGTGGTGGGGGTAATTAACAGGATTGCTGAATGCTGGTGCTTCTCGGTGTTAAGCCTAGAAATCTTGCACTGAAAGCATAGTATCTTAAAATGCGCTTTTTGCTGTGTCCACATCCACATCTTTCCTCTTTCGAGTAGTTGGTTGAGGGTTTGCACATTGTTGAGGTGTTGAACGTTCTAAAATCGCACTTAAAATAACTAAATCACTGACAGCTACAACTAGCAACAATAATTGAAACTCACTTCGACTTCATGTAAACCTACTTCGACTCGAAACGTCAAAACTTCTGCAAGCAAAAATTAAAAGTTAACCAACTTCTGCGATACGATGCGATAGCAGCTCCGTCGCAATGTGTTCGCAACATTGAATACATATGTGAGCATTAAATATTTTTTTGACAACTACTACAGCTGTGATTGCAAACGTGGTTACTTCTTCATTGTGTTTAGCCAGTTAAGTTACATTCAATCACGTGGTTTAGAAGCGCATCGAATGGTTTTACTTCCAGTGCGGTCTTAAGAAAAAATTAAGCGACGCGCGACGTTGCGATGAGGTAAAGCTATTTTTGGGTGCAGTTAAAAATTCTTATTTTGTGAAAATTCATTTAGCCATATTTTTCAAAAAATTCAACTTTTCAACATTCAGCTTTTAAAATCTTGCTATTCAAATTTGTATTTTAAAAAAATTGTTCAAATATATAAAAGCTCTTTAATTAGCCCGTAGCGTAATGGTAAGAGCGTGGGACTGTTACACTGGGTTCAATTATAAGCCTCGTTAACCTGAAAACTAAAAAAAGTTTTTTCATGGCTACTGTCTCTTGCGAGAAATTGACAAAACCTCCCAAAATATCACCTGTCATGAAAAAGTGATTCTCGTCTAGCCGTTCGAATTCGTCATAAAATTGTTAGTCCCCTTCACTCCTGTTGACTCGCGCACACAGGAATGGTTGAGAGTCGTAAGTCACTAGAACCTGGTTCTCCACGAGCTGTTGCGCCATAATATTTATAAAGGGTTTTCCAATAGGGACGGGTTTATTTTGACTGCTCGTGGCGGCCATATTGTTTCTTTTTCTTTCTGTCAATCATCATGGTAAGTTACAGCGTCGAGCAACACGTGTAAATGATAGAACTTTTTTTTATAAAAATGGATGTTCTGTTGATCCCAATTTTGGTCGAAAAATCATCTTTAGCGGTGGGCCCCATTTTTGGATGAATGGGTACGTGAATAATCTAAATTTGCATGGTTATCTCGCGCCGCGCCGAGACGACGTGAATTGGCCACCAAGATCGTGTGATTTGACCCCTTTGGACTTTTTTGTTGTGAGGATATCTTAAGTCAAAAGTTTATGCAAATAAGTCGCAAACCACCGCGGCCCTCAAAGACAACATAATCGATGCCATCGGTCAAATTCAGCCTGATTTATGCGCCAAAGTCATCGAAAACTGGACCTTTCAAATCCGTGTCATTGATAGTGCTCTCAATTAAAGATAAAACCTTATTGATATCTCATATTGAACTTGTTTTATTCAATTTTAAAATCGATCCGCCCTTAATGGAAAACCCTTTATATTTATTGTTTCCCCTTCTGATCTAGAAAATTATTTAAATTTCCTAAAAAAAATGCAATATTTAAGGCCATGGTGAACCGTGTATGAAAAAGTTGCGTTCACCGTCATTTTTGAATAGTTCGGTACCTACGACGTTGGTAAGATATGAGTTGAAATACGTTTTTCAATATAGTTGATCAAGGAAAGCCCAACACTTACAGACAGCCTTGCTATTTTGTGTGTCTTGTAAACTGAGGGAAGGGACTTACCCAAATTCCATGAACGGAATTTAAAGTTCATTGACTTTATTAAGCAGCTTCATTAAGGAATAAATTAATAATCATTGAATCAACAAAGTCTACTATCGCTGTTTTTTACAAAATTTTTGAATAAATTAAATTTATAAATTTCTTCGTACCTACGTAATGATTTGGTTCACTGTATAGAGGTTTCATAAAACAACCTCCCATAATCCCACAGATCCTTTTTGTTTATTCGCATAATCTTTCAGTAACACTTGCTGTATTTTAACCTGTCAATATTTATTTATTCCATTAATTCCGCAGTTAATTGCGTCGAATAAGAAAGATAAAACGAAAGAAATCAAATTCACTGAAACTTCACCCGGAATCCCGCCCACATCTGTGCCCCTCAGCCGTTCGATTTTCCTTTGCCAAGTTCTAAAACCAAGCAATTTACGAAAGCACACCTGTCGATAATCTGGCAACTCAATTTGATAAGAAAATTCCGATTGGCACAATCTCATACCACCCAATATCAGACGCAAAATGTGTCTCAATTTATAAGCCAGCCATTTCACCCACCCATCAGCATCGTTTACTGTGAATCAACAAAAAAAAAAAAACACCTTCAGCTCTGGTATGTACCAAGGCCAAGACAAGTTTTCCCACTCTGCAACCTATAGCATTGCGCACCAGTTAACGAAGAAAAATTAAAGAATTTTTGACAGCACTCTTGCGAGCAACACCATCACTTCCGCCACAATAATGGTCTGACAAACATAAGGTGGTATTCACACAAAAAAAAAAAAAAAAAATACACACATTCACGCCCTCACCGCGTCTCCCTTTCCACCTCATAAATCACTCCGAGTTTTTGTTTGTTTATTCTTTTTCTTTTCGATATTATTTCTACAACAAAAGCAATTTCCTCTCTCCTGTAGTAAAAATCAACAATAGGTATATCCTATATATTCGTAGGTATACCATGTTGAGTTTTTTATTATTAACAATAACAACGCATAACATTTGAATTTAATATTTATATTGACAGCCAAGAATGGAATTTTTTACCTAAGGATATTTTAAAAATATTTGAATTTATTATGTACACATTTATAATTAAATTTCCTTGCGAATATCTACATATAGTATTAAAAGAGCCGATTTTTTTTTATTTAATTACAAAAAAAAGCATTGAAATCACATTTTATTTTTGTTTTTTGTAGTCTAGGAAAGATAGAAAATACAATATGGGTAAGTGGGAACAAATTAATTCATGAAATTTCATTACTGGTATCAATATCGACGCAGAATTTCATCCTCTACAACATATCCAAAGTGCCCCAAAATGCCCTCATCGGCTTTTTATATAGACGCATTTAAATTGGGGGATGGGGGAGGAGTGAGTAAAGCTTAAAAATTTGTTATACATTCAACGCTGATTCTAAAGACACCAAAACTGAAAAGATACATGTATCCTGTGAAGTTAATGTCCCTTTTATGTAATGATAACGTTTTTTTAAAAGAGATAAAACAAGTAAAATATTACCCAAAACCATTTTAAAATAATGGGATATTAATGAAATTTGGTATAAATGGCATGTTTACCAAGAATCATAAGAGCCTCTAAAAATATCTGTGGTGAAAGGGTGTTTTTTTGAGATCGATATGTTAGTGCTTATTATTACCATAATATCTATGAATACATTTTGACACTTATTAAAGAATGTTGTTTAGAGAGTTTATTTTTGACCTGTCCTATACGGAGTAAAATGTTAGGTGTTACGAAAAATTGTCCTTTCGTGTAATCGCAATAGTATACAGCGTGTCCCATTGATAATGGTCTTAACTGAAACTGGTGAAAGCCCAGGTTATGACCTATCAGAATTTGGTAACTTGTCTATTCCGTTTCATAGCGGTTCCCGAGTAACGGTTATTTTTTGAAATTTGAAAAAAAAAACTTTTGAACCAGTTTTTTGGTCACCCCGTCCATAATTTATTTTTGTTTTTTACAATATGACCAATAAAATATTGTTAAGCCATTAGACTAGTTTGAGTCATTAAAATATTTTTGCATACCAGCACCATTTTGCCAAAAATTATTGGATAAACTTATGTTTTGATTAATCCTAATTTTTTACTTCAATCTTTAAATGGGCACCCTGATAACAATTTCTATAACACAGTTCTGGTTCTAACGTTCAAAAACTTTCTTCGTTTTAGCAATTTCTAAAACGGTATAAAACTTATCAAAGCTAGCCTTAAGTCGAAAGTTATGAGCATTTGAAGTCAATGAGCTAAGGTCCAGAAAACGAATTATAAACAATTTTATATAATAACAACTAATTTATTCATTTTTTTGTTTTGTTTGTATTTACTATCGCGCCAATTTTTTCTAACATAATTACAGAAATTGTTCAAAATGACCCCCTTCTGAATTTATGCAAGCCTGACAACGCCTTAAAAACTGTCGTTTCAATTTCCTTTCACTTCTTGAACAATTTATTTCTTGAGCAGCCGATTGAATCCGTTGCTGGAGCACGCTGATGCTTATTATTGGTTTTGTATACACTTTTTCTTTAAAACAGCACCAATAAAAAAATTCTAACGGAATTTAAGTCCGGTGACCGAGGTGGCCACAAAATCGCTCCACCGCGCCCGATCCATCGTTCAGGGTAGATATTATCCAACAACCGTCTTACATTTCTACCTTAATGAGTTGGGCAGCAGTCGGCCGTGTTGAAGCCACATTGTCTAGATTACAGCGAGAGGCACATCTTCGAATAAAAAAAAAAATCTATTTTGAAGGAAATGTAAATAAATTGCATTGTTAAGTGTTGCTGGTAGTTCTTAAGGTCCAATAATGTGGCCATTTAAAATCCCGGTCCATAAATTTATTTTATTGGTATTGCGATTTCCCTTCACGTATAAGGTGAGGATTTTCTACTTGCTAATTGTGAAGGCTGCGAAAATTTTAAAATTTTATCAAAAAATCCAGGATCTTCTTAGTGTTTGCACAGCAATGTTCTGCAGAATTCCAGCCTCTGCTAATGATCTCTTGGACCCAAATTCTGGACGCGCTGCAGATGTAAAGGGTGTAGGGTGTTATTATTATTATTTATTTATTGCTTAATCTAAGCGTTCTTAAAGCTAAACATATGAATCTTAAATCTACTCTTGAGTCTAAGAAAAATGGGGATTTAGAGTACTAGGAACGGTGGGTGGAATTAAAGAGGGAGGTTTTAAGGGTATCTTTATTGAAGTGGCAGTGGCGTAGCGTAAGTTTTTGCCGCCCAGGAGCGACCCAATTTTAGCCGCCCCCTGAATTTTGTGCCTAGCTTAAAAAAAGTTGTAACCAAGAACCACGGCAATTAAATGATATTAATGTCTATTTGATTGAATAAAATAAGAAATTATTGATAAAATATGAACAAAATCGTAATAAAGCGATTGTATTACCGCGGATGCAAGGGAGCTACATGAACAGGTACATAATAAAGAATTATCTTGAACCATTTGCATGACCAATAAACAAATTTTAAAGAAATTATAGGAATTAGCTTTTTTTCAAAACAGTAAAATTGTATAACAGCTTTTAAACTGATACAAAAACTTTGAAAAATGTGCCGCCATGGGATATCCCTACCTATTATAATATTTAAAAACACTGGCTCGCGGCAGGAAAATTTTAAAACTAAATTTTCGAGATCGAGAAATTTTTACCCTGCATTTTTGAGAACATGTTATTTTATTTGGCACATACATTTATTGATCAAATTCCTATTGTTTGATCTGCATCCGCATTAACAACCCACTCTTATTCGACAAATCTATCGAGTTTTCAATCACTTTAAAAAATCAGCGAACCAACGTTACTTTATAATAAATTGAATAATATTTAAATTGAAATTCTAAAAAGGAACATAATACGACATTTTTCTCGTTAATTTTCTTTTTAATAATTGTTTTCATTAAATTGTATATAAATTAATAATATTTAATTTCATTGCTGTTTTTCTGAGTTAAATAAATGAATAAAATCAAATAAATATATTTTTAAATAAAATAAATAAATAAAATAAAGAATTTTGATGTAAAAGGAAAAGATATTAAAGTTAAAAATGGTATCTTTGTGTGTAGGAATCTATTTAATTAATTTTTTTTAAATTTATTTTTATAAAAGAGAACTTGTTTACATCTGAACTCTCCTGCCTTTTATTACAGCAAACTCTTTAATTACTGACTCGATATCAATGGCCTCGGTCATTTCTTGCTTCTTGAAATTTTGAATTGGATTCTTTGGGCTCACCAAATTAAATAATTTGAAGAATAAAGAATTGTTCTAATTTCTTGTCGCCGATTTGCCGCCCCTGGCAAAGTGCCGCCCGATTATTGACTATGCCTGAAAAGCATTTTTACCACTGGGGAAATTTTTAATTGGATTCTTTGGGCTCAACAAATTAATTCATGGATTTTTTTTTATTTCTTGTCGCTGATTTTGCGCCCCTGGCAAGGTGCGGCCCTATGTGTTATTTTTGTTCAGCAACGTAAAACATAATCAATGTCCAATTATTGATACGCCTATGAAGCATTTTAACCACTGGGGACATTTTTAATTGGATTCTTTAGGCTCAACAAATTAATTCATTTAAATAATAAAGGATTTGTTGTCAGTTCTTGTCACCGATTTTTCCGCCCCTGCCCTGGCAAAGTTCCTCCCGGGGTTCGTTATTACCATAATTAGTTCGGTGAAAGTTAATTTTAAAAAGAGAAACCAGTCTTATATTTCTAGGGTTGGTATTAAGGGGTATTTTTTGAAGAAGCGAGGGGCAGTCAATGTTACCAAGCAGAAGCTGGTGAATCAAAAACAACGTCAGCAACTCGACAACGTTTTTCAAGGGATTGCATGTCGAGTAGTCTGAGGCGGTCTTCATAGGGTGGGAGGTTTAATCTATCAGCCCAAGGAAGTGAACGAAGGGCAAAACGAAGAAATCTACGTTGCACCGCTTCAATACGTAGGGAGTGAGAAAGGTAACAATGTGACCAGACCTGAGTAGCATATTCTAAAAGAGTTCTAACAAAAGTAATAAATAATGACATAAATACAAAAAAAAAAATAAATCGGGTGGCACAACGGCTCATGAAGAACCAGGGCCCAGTGACTAACAACTCGCAACCACTCCTGTGTACGCCTTTCGACAGGAATGGAAGGGTCCTACAATTTTATGCCGAATCCGAACGGCTAGACGAGAAGCACTTATTCGTGACAAGTGATACTCTTGGAGGATTTGTCAATTCCTTGCAAGAGGCAGGAGCCCTGAAAAAAAATCATTTTTTTTTAGTTTGTAGGTGGACGAGGCTGGGAAGCGATCCCAGACCTCCAGCGTGACAGTCAAACGCGTAAGGACATAAGGCATAAGGATCAGAAAATTCCTTAGGCCAACGTTTTACAAATCCGAGAGCTGAATTTGCTCTTTTGATATTAAACAATGTGAGAACGAAAGTTCAATTGACGATCGCAAATAACACCAAGATCAGAAAGAGAGTCGACTTGCCTTACAGGTTGATTGTTAATAAGATACTTTCTAGGGGACAAAGGAGGTTTTTACAAGAGTAAGTTATAGCTTGGCATTTACTTACATTTAACTCAAGAAAGTTTTTTTGACACCATTTTGCGAAATGATTTAAATCATTTTGAAGCAGGGCAGAGTCGGAGGTGGATGAGATACTTCTGAAGATTTTTTTGTCATCGGCATAAATTGAAATAGATGAGTTTTCGATGACAGAGTCGACATCATTAATGGTCAAAATAAAAATCAATGGGCAAAAAAGATGACTACCTTGGGGGACACCGGAAGTTGCAAGGAATGGGTCAGATTCATATGACCTAAAAAGAACTTTATATGGTCGATCCTTTAAGTAAGAGTGGAATCCATTAAATGAAATTATGCTGGAAACCTAAAGCTTTCATTTTAAAGAGGATCAATGGGTGAGAGATTTTATCGAAGGCCTTACTTAGGTCAGTTGTAATAACATCGACTTCCTTACCATTTTCCAGAGCGGAAAGGGTTAAAAATTCTGTTAAGTTGGTGATGGTTGATCTACCTCTGAAGAATCCATGTTGGTTGGGGGAGAATATATGTTTGCAATGGAATAGCTTATATCATAAACAATGCTTTCAAAATGCTTGGGGATGCAATATAATTTGGCAATAGGGCGGTAGTTTCAGATATTGTTTTTAGGACCTTTTTTATGAATGGGGATTATAAATGATTTTTATCAATGAGAAGGAAAAATTCCTTGATATATCGGAAGTTGGAAAATATCGGTTAAAGATTTTATAAAATGCGAAGAACATTTTTTTTAAATTATGGTTGGCAAACCATCTGGACCAGCGGAATAGTCATCTTTTAATTTGTTTAACTTTTCTTCAATGACTAGAGAAGGAATTACGATGGAATTTAAGGAAGTTTGGTTGCAGGTTATAAGGTAAGAAAAGTATTCGAAATCAGGCTAGGAGATGTTTGTAGAAAAAGACTGATCAAAAAATTGGGCAAATAGGTTGGAAATTTTTTGCGGGCTATCTGAACTGGAATTAAGATAGATCAAAGTTGAAGGGTAGCTATCAGATTTTCTTTTAGCATTGATGAAGGGAAAAAAGCTTTTTGGGTCATTTATAATGTTAGATTGCATGCGATTAAGGTATTCGTGGTAAAGAGATTCAGAAAGCTCTGAAAATAAAAAGCTGGAGTACTCGTAATTATAAAGATCAAAAGAGGAACCTGATTTAAGGTAGTTTCGCCATAGTTTATTTCTTTTGATTCTTAAAGACCGTAGCTCCTTATTATACCAAGGGGGGACGATGCGCTACACTTTTGTTTGACAATTGGCACAGTTTGAATGAGGCAGGCGAAAACTTTGGAGTAAAAGCTAGTGAGAGCAGCGTTAATATTGGGGGCATTTACGATATCGTTGAAAACGGTAGAGCTTAGCAAGTTATTAAGTTTGGAAAAATTTGTTCTACGAAAGTTGAACGACGACTGTCCTTCCGATTGAGTGGTATGGGAGTAGTCATAAGAGAATTTCAGAAAAAGAGGAGGATGGTATGCATCAAGTTAAGATAAAAGATGATTACTTGCTGAGACAACACAATTATCAACGTCGGAAGAAAAAAATAGATCAAGTTGACGTTTTAAATTGTTTTTGACCCCACTAAGTTGGAAAAGATTCAAGTCGGAGAGACAGTCGATAAAAAGAATTTCTTTATCAGATGATGGGTTAACAGCTCTGTATAAAAATATTCTTCGTCAGAGAGAAGGGGGGGGGGACGAAGCGCTACACTTTTGTTTGACAATTGGCACAGCTTGAGTGAGGCAGGTGAAAACTTTGGAGTAAAAGCTAGTGAGAGCAGCGTTAATATCGGGGGCATTTACGATATCGTTGAAAACGGTAGAGCTTAGCAAGTTATTAAGTTTGGAAAAATTTGTTCTACGAAAGTTGAACGACGACTGTCTTTCCGATTGAGTGGTATGGGAGTAGTCATAAGAGAATTTCAGAAAAAGAGAAGGATGGTATGCATCAAGTTAAGATAAAAGATGATTACTTGCTGAGACAACACAATTATCAACGTCGGAAGAAAAAAATAGATCAAGTTGACGTTCTAAATTGTTTTTGACTCCACTAAGTTGGAAAAGATCCAAGTCGGAGAGACAGTCGATAAAAAGAATCTCTTTATCAGATGATGGGTTAACAGCTCTGTATAAAAATATTCTTCGTCAGAGAGAACCCATTGCAGATTAGGCAAATTGAAATCGCCAACGATAAAAATTGTATCAGTAGATTCGGCAGCATCAAAAATAGAGTCAAAGATATCAACAACAAGCTGGTAAGAATGGATAGGTTGTGTTGGCCTAATGTAACAGCAAATTGTGTAGATTATTGAATTTGAGATTTTTGATTTAACACAAACAAATTCGAAAGAGTTGGACTGAGAGTGTTTAAAGAGCGCTGAGTCTAAGCGACTATGTACTGCTAAAAGGACTCCGCGACCAAGAGAATTAACATCATTGGTGGAACCGTCTACCCGAAAAACATTAAAGTCAGGAGCAAAAAGTTCGGAGTCATTTATATCAGAAGACAAGTTAGTTTCTGTGAGGGCAAAGATATCGTAGGGAAGGTTTTGGGAAAACACAGAGGAAGTTTTTGTACAAAGTCCTCGGACATTTTGGTAGTATAAGGACATAAATTTAGGAGGTTTAATATGAAAAAAGAGGTAAATCACTGGGATTATGATTTAGAAAAACAGGCTGCAAAACTACATTATGGTTAAAGACTAGTCTTATTGTGATGATTGAAGAATGGTTGGTAAACGTTTTGTGTTGAGTGAGGCTAGGTCATTCGAAACAGTATATGGAGAGATATTTAAACTTTCGTGGAAACGGGTAAACATTTTGTTGAGAGCAACCGGATCTGTTGGAAGGCCTTCTCTTCTTAATGATACAATGACATTCATTTAAGTCTTACTATGGACAGAAACTGTATCAGGCTTGTCATACAAATATGAGAGGTAGAGATGAACATTTTCATATAGTTTGGTGTATAACCTGGCCATCACATACCGACCATCAAACTCATTGCTTTTTGATTTATTGGCTGTAAATTAAGATGTTAGTCAAGCTGTGGGTGAAAACATTGCGTCAAAAATTGGAGGCGGTAAATTGTGATGAGGCATATCCATAGGTGGAGAGGGAGTGAAAGAATGAGGTATAGGATTTAAGGTGTGGGAGTGTATGAAATTTGCAATAAGGCCTACTAGAGGTGGAGTTATTATACAAAGATTTGGGTGAGGCACTGTGATAAGAGTTATTTATGGAGGGGACTCATTATTTACTTTACTTTACTTTTGATGGCGCTCACAGCCCAGGATGGGCTTCGGCCTCAACTAACAAGCCTCTCCAGCCAGATCGGTCCCTAGCTAACCGCTTCCAGTTGCGCACACCAAGTGCTTTGATGTCGTCATTCACTTGATTGCGCCACCTGTTACGGGTTCTTCCTCTGCTGCGTACCCCATCGGGGTTGGATTCGAAAACTCGTCGGGCAGGTGCGTTGCTGTCCATACGCTCCACGTGCCCCAGCCATCTCAGCCGCTGAATTTTCAGCTTTTTGACCAGGTCAACGTCGCTGTATAGCCCGTATAGCTCGTCGTTGAATATTCTCCTCCATACTCCTTCGATACACACCGGACCGAAAATCAAACGAAGAATCTTCCTCTCAAAGCACCCTAGCAGATTATTATCCGAATCTTTCAGTGTCCATGCTTCTGACCCATAAAGCAGGACCGGGATGATTAGGGTCTTGTAGAAAGTCTTCTTGGTTCTCTGAGAGAGGGCCTTACTACTTAAATGCCTTCTTAGACCGAAGAAACAGTAGTTGGCAAGAGTAATTCTTCGCTTGATCTCTGCACTGATGTCATTCTGCGATGTAATAGTGAAGCCCAGGTAGACAAAGTCCTTGACAACTTCGAAGTTATATCTGTCCATCGTGATATTTTGCCCGAGTCGACGATGTTGAGATTCCTATATATCTCGATGACAGCATATACTTCGTCTTGTCCTCATTAACCGCCAATCCCATTTTAGCCGCCTCCGATTCAAAGCTCGCAAATGCCCCTGCCACAGCTCGCTTCATTCTGCCGACAATGTCTATGTCATCCGCATACGCAAGCAATTGAACGGACTTTTGATAGATTGCACCACTGGTGTTGACAATGGCTTCAAGAACGATGTTGAATAGGTTGCATGATAACGCGTCGGCTTGCCTCAATCCTTTCTCAACGTCAAAGGAATCGGTGGTCTTCTTACCAATTTTGACGGAGCAGCGAGATTTCTCCATCGTCATTGGCAGGGATGCCGAGACTCGACATGGTTTTGTATAATTCGTCCCTTTTCACGCTATCATACGCGACTTTAAAATCGATAAAAAGGTGGTGTGTATCGATCTGGAATTCCCGGGATTTTTCTAAAATCTGTCGGAGTGTGAACATTTGATCGACGGTTGACTTGCCTGGCCTAAAACCGCACTGATAGGGGCCGATCAGATCGTTGACTAAAGGTTTTAAGCGGTCACACAGGATGGCCGACAGGATTTTATAAGCGTCGTTAAGGAGACTAATTCTTCTGTAGTTGGTACATTTAAGAACATCTCCCTTTTTATGGATGGGGCACACTATACCAAGGTTCCATTCATCGGGCATACTTTCCTCCGACCAAATTTTGCAGATGAGCTGGTGTATGCTCCTAGCGAATTCATCTCCCGCTGATTTAAATAGTTCGGCTTGTAAGCCATCCGCACCAGCAGCCTTGTACGACTTAAGTTTGGATATCGCCAGCTGCACTTCGGTTAGGTCGGGTGGACGGAACTTTTGGCCATCATCGTCCAAGTTGAATGGAGCGTTCTGCCTATTAGCGGCATCGTGGCTGTCTTCGCCATTAAGCAGTCTAGAGAAGTGTTCTTTCCAGATCCTCAGCACTGGCTGTGTGTCTACTACCATGTTCCCACTCTCATCTCGGCAGGCTTCCGTTCTAGCCTTGAATCCTTGGGTGGATCGCTTCACCCTCTGATAAAATTTTCGAACATCTCCCCTACCGCTACAACCCTCAATAGACTCTACCGCCCGCTTCTCGTGTTCTCTCTTTTTCCTCCTGAGAAGTCGGCGTTCCTCTTTTCGTTTCAGCCCGTAGAGCTCCCGGGCCACTCTCTCAGCAGCTCTTGTTCGAGTCTGCAGAATTGCCTGGTAGGCCTCGTCCTTAGCTGCATGCACTAGCCGCCACTCTTCATCGAACCAGGTGTTTCGTTGTATTCGCCTAGTGAAACCCAGCACTTCAGAGGCGGCACTTCTGATGGCTTGTTGACAGTGTTCCCACTGGTCCTCTGCACTTGATGCTGGTGGCGGACCTCCTGAGAGATTAAGAGTTACGTGGTCTGCAAAAGTTCTGGCGGTCTCTTGCGATTTAAGTTTCTCGACATCGAATCTTTTCACAGCATCTACTCTGCGTTGTCACGTTATGGATATCCGCATACGTAGTCTATCTACCATCAGGTAGTGATCCGAGTCAATGTTGGCCCCTAGGAACGTTCGGACGTCCAAGATACTGGAAGCATGTCTCGCGTCTATCGCAACGTGGTCGATTTGGTTGACGGTTAGTTGATCACGCGACCGCCAAGTCCCCTTGTGTATATTGATGTGTGGGAAGTAGGTGCTTGAGATGATGACATTTCGCCCCACCGCAAAGTCTGCCAGCCTGTGTCCGTTGCCGGAAGTTTCGTCGTGTAGGCTGTGTCCTCCGACTATCGAACCAAAGATGCCCTCCTTTCCGAATCTTGCGTTGAAGTCACCAAGAATGATCTTCACGTCGTACTTCGGGCACATATCATACGTTGTCTCCAGGAGATCGTAGAATGCATCTTTGGTTGAGTCCTCTCTCCTTTCATAGGGGGCGTGAACACAGATCAGCGAAATGTTCTTAAATTTGCCTTTGATGCGGATTGTGACCAGGCGCTCGCTTACACTTCGGAAGCCCAAGACTTCTTGCCTAAGTCTTCCCCTTATCACAAAACCACAATCAAAGAGCCGCTGACCATGTTCCTTCAAGCACCCGCCGTAGTAGATGTCACACGTTTTCAGTCTCTGTATGCCCTCTCCATCCCATCGCACTTCCTGGATGGCTGTTACGTCAGCCTTTAGCCTGTCCAGGTTCTCCACTAATTGTTCGGCTGCTGGGGTCGTCAGCTTTAAAATCATACATATCCGAGGCTTGTTGTTGTTTCGGAACAACTTTTTTTTACGTGGTAGGGAAGTTACCCCGACGCACAACCCCCGACCCGGAGGACCAGACCCTTCATATAACTCCAAGGGTAGGGAGCCGGATAAACCGCTCCTTATAGGCCTGAGCTACAAATATGTCGTAGTAGCTCATATAAGGTGTTCACTAAGTAGTTCAACCTAACTGGAACTGTAGACGCCACCATTGATTCCATCTAGAGAATTCGTCCGCTGCCGCCTCGATGAAAGGAGAAGTGCCTTAGTGGGAACACTCCTCCCCCCTCTCTCGTTGGCTGTGCCCAACAGCTTTCCACGGGGATTTAAACCCCGTCTCCAGCTGAGGTACTAGACACCCGATGTTCACCACTAGGAGGTGAGAGTAGGAGTTAGTAGACAGAGGTGGGTTTTGAGAAAAACCTTGTCGCTTGTGTCCTCTTGAAATCACACAACTACCCCTTTGAACATCACTCATTAACGTTTCGGAATTGACGAATTTTTAGAAATTTGATAGGACGATGAGATGGGTTGTTGGGAAGCATTGGTACTGGATTGTGTGTAAATCTTACATCTATTTAAAATTTAATTTCTTAAATTAGATACATTTGTTGAGGTAGCTTTAGGATTTTTTTTAATTTTATGACTTATCCAATAAGAGATAGTTAATTTATCTTGTAAATAAATAGGTTTATTTGAACAAAACAACCGTTGATATTTATACGGAATATAAATTTTAAAGCTAGATGAAATAATCTTAAGGCATTCACCTATAGTGATTTTCAATTTTCGAGAAAAGAGATTACGGATACAGGAATCGTCGATATTAATACATAGGTGTATTTTTTAGAAAATAAGGGTCGAATTCATTTAGATTTTTTAATTTGTTCAATCTTGTGTTCCAATCATTTACGGTCCAAGTGTGGCCAACACTGCTCATCAGGTGGGCAGAAAGGTGGTGCTTTGTAGAGAAAGTTCGAGGTCAGACCGGGGAGTTTTAATATCGTCGAACACGTTTTCGAGAGGATACGACTTTAAGACCGACACAAGCGTAGAACGTATTTCACTGTTAATCTTGTCAAAGCGACAATGAGTGTGGTCAACCCGTAAAGCAAATGATTTCGTTAAAGACGACAATTGTTTTTCCAATATGGATTGGTTAGAGAAAAACCGTTTGGTTAAGTCACTAACACATTTAACGGCAAGGAGAACATGTGAAAGTGATATATCTTCTTCATCGCAAAAATATGCGAAGTAAATAATATATTCCTTGAGGTGAGCGCATGATTTTTTGTTAAGACCGAGACAGAGAGAATGAAAAGATTTACCGCAGATACCACGACACGGAATTCGTTGTGTGAATTTACTATAAGGCAATTGATTGAGTCATAGGGGCTATTCTCCATTCTTAACCGTTAAGTTATAAAAATAAATTACGCTTAAGCATCCTGTGAACAGTTGATTTAGGTATTCTAGTCGACCGTTCGATGGCTCGAAGTACTTGGGTCATTTTCGACTTCCTGCTCCCTAATCCAGTTCTTGTCGGTATTGTTCCTTCCAAATAAGAATTGTGAACTCTTATGAACACGCGATGGTCAGGATGGGCATCAACAGGATATCGCTCTGCGTATCTAGCAGCTTCTCTAGCGTTACCCCTGCATTCGCCGTAAACAAAGTGCATTAAAGCGTATTCCCTTGGCGTGAAAGACATTAGTTGAAGAGCTTTTTTTTAAAACAATTTTTTAATGATAAAAATCAAGTAGGTATCACAATCCCACTTTTATAGTTTAAAAAAAAACATTAATTTAAACCTTAAAACTCTAATCAGCCAGGATTTTCCGTTATAAAAATAATAAATTTAGTATACACAGATTGGACACATTCCTTGAGACCGCCATTTTTCGTAGGTTAGGTAAGGCCATTGTTGGTAAAATTGAACAATTTTATTGAGGACGAGATAATTAGCTCATTGACTTCAAATGCTTACAACTTTCGACTCAAGGCTAGCTTTGGCAAGTATTATACAGTTTTAGAAATTTCTAAAACGAAGAAAGTTTTTGAACGTTAGATCCAGAACTGTGTCATAGAAATTTTTTTCACGGTGCCCATTTAAATATTGAGGTAAGAAATTAAATTTCATCAAAACATCAGATTATCCAATAATATTTGGCAAAATGGTGCTGGTATGCAAAAATATTTTATATGAAATATGATATTTTTTTTTTATATTTCGCGCGTACAAAAATGTTTTTAACACAGCACAGCGATTAGGTATGTAGGAAAGGATTTAAGAGGAGATACCGATGCACATTGGTTTTGAATGCCTGCACATCGAAATGAGAGGGGAAAGTTAGGCCGGGTAAAGAATTCCACATTCGTGTGGTACGACTAAGGAAAGAATCTCTGTACTTAACAGTACGTCCGAAGTTGGGCTCGAGGGTAAGCTGATGGGCATTCCTAGAAGCGCGATTATTACGGTTGAATTGTTTAAGGGGAGGAATGCAACTCTGGCTGTTTCACTATAACACTGATGTTTATTAAAATAGCGGTAAAATAGAGAACAAAACATGAAACATTACGGCGGTGTTCGAGAGATGTAATTGTTAACGTTATAGATCTTTCACCTATCATTTTAAAAGCTTTCTTTTGTATTCTGTCCAATACATTCAAGTGGGTTATTGGTACACTAGCCTAGATATGGGAATTGTACTAACGTTTTGGATGAATAAAAGCTTTATAGATCACAGCCAGATCAGAAGGGGAGAAAAACTTCTTGCATCTTCGGGGAAAACCTAAACACAAAAGGTGGTCTGTGGTGCACATACCAAGGACTGAAAGCTTTTTGGTTTTCTCAGTGCAAGTGCCACTCATGAATAGCGGCATTGGGGTTGGGTTTCGTTTTAACGACAGTAGACAGCATTGAGTTTTTGAAGCATTAAATTCTACGCGGTTTTTGATTCCCCATTGGACAATGCTGTCGAGATCAGACTTTAATGAGCTTATCATAGGCTGCCACATCCGAAGGACATGATGGATGTTAATCTAAAAACGAATATAAAAAACTGAGGGAACTGTCGTCTGCGAAACAGTTTAATGGATTAGAAGTTTCAGACAAAAGATCATTTATGAATATAAGAAAGAGAGTAAGAGACAAAACTGAGCCCTGGGGATTTATTTTATGGATTTCAGACTTGAAACCGTCCAATAAAATTTGAATTGAGCGGTCCCAAAGGTAGTTTTTAATCCAACTAAGAAGAGATTCATCGATACCAAATGCGCGCATTTTCGATAAGAGAGCTTGATGCCAAACTCTATCAAACGCTTTTGAAATATCAAGTGCAATAATGTTACTTTCTCCAAAACGATGTAAAGATTTGTGCCACTGTTCGGTGAGATAAACCATCAGATCACTAGTGGACCTTTTGCTACGAAAGCCGTACTGTAAGAAGATACGCCTTTTTAAGGGACAGGTTGGACAAAAGCTGTTTTCCATCCACTCGGAAAGAGACCAGTAGAATAGGTTAGATGGAAAAGCTTACGCAGTGGTTTTGCCAGCGTTGAAGAACACCTCTTGAGAACAATGGGATGGATACTATCCGGGCCAACGGATTTCAGGACTCTGTCAACCAGGGCTACTCTTATAAAATTTCGGAGGGGAGTATTCTAGAGGATTGGAGGGGAGTATTTCAGACTTGTGGGGAGTACGCAAGAAAGAACATAGATCTTTAATATCATGGCCTTGTGCAAATTTGATTTAAATTACGAACAAATGTTTAGCTCGTTAGTGCCAAAACTATCATCGGATAACATTTAACACGATTTTCTATTCACAAACGAGCTAGAAATATATCTTTATTAAACCATTTTTAATAATTTATGTATGTAATTTATGTAAAATGTAAAATGTACTTTTTTTTAATTCAGACTTTCGGATCTAACACATTTTTTCAAACATGTGATGTGGTCTCTGCAGAAGTGATATTGCTATTAAAATGGAACTTCCTGTGGCAGGTTTATTTTTCTGCATCTTGAAAACGACCATGAACGATCTAAGGAAATAATTGTTTTGTTCTATAACTATTCTAAATGTAGATGTGATTTTTTGTCTTTTTTTCAAAACTGACACTTCTGTAAAGTTAAAAAAAAACTATAAACCAATAAATTTTTTCAGTGCGCTTGAATTAGCACAATTATAACGACTTTTTGCAAACATTTTGGGAATTTTCAAGGGGAGTACAATCACAGTGAGGGGAGTACAGTGAATGGTTGGGGAGTACGAATACTCCCTTAGTACTCACTTCGGCATCCCTGCTGTCAACTGCACGAGTGCGAAAGAGGATTCGTCCCATAAAATAATTTGCAAGTACTGGCAGCGTCGAATTAACAGCAAACTGTGCTGCAAGCAAATTGGCTTTATCTAACGAGCTGACAAAAGAGGTGTCATTGAAGACGAGCTTTGGGACTGACGACGAAGCAGTATTACGTATATGTTCTTTGCAAATTACCAAAAAATTTTACTACCTTTGGGACATTGTAGTACTTTTTGTCGTAATTTCTGATCATGCAAAAATCTTGTTCGTCGAATGTGAACGTTACAGATCTTTCTAGCATGTTTGAACTTATTCCCGTTTTCCTCAGTAGGGTTGGCCTTATAACATCGGAAACTTACATTTCTAACTCTAATAACCTCCTTTCAGCTCGAATAAAACCATGAGTTTTCTTTGGGTTTGATAAATTTTACCCTATTCGGGATAAAATTTCTCATAGCATAGCATAGTGACAAGTTAAAAGTTCCTAAAGAAACCGTTGAGACCGTCCCAGTTGGCTTTCTCGTATTGCCAAACGGTTCTCGTTGGTGCTTTCTCTTTAACTGGGTTTTGTTGGCACGAGAAAATAGCAGATATGACACAATGATCTAATGTGCCTAGAGGCGATAATACACTGTGTATTTATTAGGAGGTATCTTCATGCTGTGATATGTTATAAGAGTCGGTAAACATCGACCAAAATTTTCATCTTAGATAGATACTGGTTCAGAGTGTTTTGACGCTCTCCTCTTTTCACTATGGGGCTCATGCCGGAAACGGGGAGCAGAACTTAAATTTTGTTTAGATACAAAAGAGCGTTAGCGTTACATACGAGTGGGAATAATACTGCATTTACATCACGAGTGACAAAATACTAATACTTGTTTCATTAAACATAGATATTGATGGAATTGATGCCAACTACTAACAACTAAACTTTGAAATTTGTTATTCCAGTATAATATAAAAAAATATTAAAATTTAATGGTTTAAGTGCGAACCACTCTCGGAAGTTCATATCTGGTGGATACGGTATACAAAAAATAATAAAAATCCATAGTACAGCAATCATTGAACTTCCACCAATTCACATGACCTGAATACTAAACTTAAACAATTAGAATTACAATTTTTTTTTTTGGTTTTAAATTTAAACTTTAATTTCCATTGCGCTTGTTTTGAACTTAGCCATTTACCTATAATAACATCCATTTCAGTAGAAATAAGAGAACTAGTGCAAATTCCCGAAATTCAATTATTAACCACAACCCAACCTGGTAAATAGTGGAGCTATACATAGACTGAAAACCAACATTCGAAACCATTAAGTGAATTTTTAGCTTGTGATACTCATTAGCAGGACAAACGGCAAAGGTTTGAGGATGAGGATGAGAAAGTAGTAAAAACATTCAAGTTTGGCGACGTTGCTGAGAGAAATAATTAATTCCGTGCTGAATGTAAAATCGTTTGCCTATATTAAAATTGTCCCTTGCATTTAAGGGACTCAATTCAGTGTTGCCGAATCTCATAAAAAATTGTGATTCTCATGATTGTTTAAACCAAAATCATGAATCCCTTGAAAATCTTATAACTATGTATTTTTATGTTTTATTAAAACCTAAAATGTAAACTGAGAAATCAAGAAAATTTCGATTCTTCCCGAAAAAAACGGCTGTTGGTGTCTATCGGGATAATATCGAAGGAAATTGTGTTTCCCCGATACAGTTATGTGCTATCGTGAAACTACTGCGGAATAAATTTCCCTCACACAAAAATCCTATGAATTGACTGTACAAACATCTGAATCTTTAGGCCTTTTTTATTGGTAAGTGTATATGCAGCGCAGCAAAAATTAACACTGTAAACAACAACAAAGGAAAAGTTCGGATACTACATAACGTGTTATTATTTTGTTTTGTGATTTTTAAAAAATATAAGTTATTTTTAAACATCACAAAACAAAGAACTAACACGTTATGTAGAGTCCGCACTTTTACTTTGTTGTTGTTTACAGTGTAAAATATTGCTGCGCTGCGTATACACTTACCAATAAAAAAGGCTTTTTATGACTACTTATTAAACTTATAATCGGTAGCAGAATAAATTTCGTGGTATGATAATCACGGAAGTTCCTTTTTATAAAATAAATAATAAATTGGGTGTCGCAACGGGTCGTGAAGAACCAGGGCCTAGTGACTAACAACTCGCAACCATTCCTGTGGCGCGTGTCGACAGGAATGGAAGGATCCTACAATTTTATGCCGAATCCGAACGGCTAGACGAGAAGCACTTAGCCATGACAATTGATACTCTTGGAGGATCTGTCAATTTCTCGCAAGAGGCAGTAGCCCTGAAAAAAAGGGTTTATAAAGGGTTTCCAAAAAGAGTTTTAATTTTGAATAGCCCGCTAATTGGGCAGCTGTAACTTTTGAAGCTGTAACCTTTTGACGCTCTTACTAAAAATACACGCTTCAACAACGCATTGAAATTGTTATAATAATAAAGGTGAACATTTTGCCGTCACAGTTCGAAAAACTAGAGCACTTTTGGTGAAGCAAGCATAATCTTACTATAGTAAGATACGATGATATTAAACATTTATTGACATAAAGGGGGCCAAATCTTATACTATGTCTTAATTTTAAAGGATTATAAAATACAGGGTGTGCCTCAATTCGTCGATAGTATTCTAGGGCATGATTCATGGGAATATTCTAAGAAAAAAATTGTTTAACAGTGAGGCCTTTCTCATATTTTGATATCATTTATCGGGGAATTAAGAAAAGTCTTTCTTTGATGTACGTTGACCCATGTTAACGTTAATTGTGCTGTTTGTACTAATGATAGAAACTTCGTTTGAGCTTTTTTCTTAGAAAAAATAATAGCCTTTGTAACTGAGTTTAAATAAAGATATCTTTTCTCAGTCATAAGATATTCAGTTTTTAGGCTGTTCCAATTTTCCTGCCCATGCTAATTTTTTGACTTTGGGGTCAATTTTCGACAGAAAATGCATAATCAACATTATGTTTTAATATTTTTTTTTAAATGTTTGTAACAATACTTAAAATAAAAATCATTTACAAGTTTGGCGAAAATCCCATAGACTTTATGGTAATTTGGAAAACCAGCGCCAGGTAAAACTTAATAAAAATGTTTTCTTTTTTTTTTTTTGCTAAGGGCTCGAATGGCTATTAATAAAAAATGATATGTATAGTGGTTATCGATAATTTGTATGTTATTTGTGATCTTAAACAGTTATTACAGGTGTTCAAATGAGTCCTCTTTGATTATGTATGCATGCTAGAGCCCGTTTTCGTATTGCACTGATATTGATGTTAATGATCCAGCCTCGTCCACCTGAAAACTCAAAAGTTTTTTTGCAGGGCTAATGCCCCTTGCGAGGAATTGACAAATCCTAGAAGAGTATCACTTGTCACGAATAAGAGCTTCTCGTCTAGCCGTTCGGATTCGGCATAAAATTGTAAGTCCCTTCCGTTCCTGTCGACAGGCGCACGCAGGAATGGTTGCGAGTTGTTAGTCACTAGGCCCTGGTTCTTCACGAGCCGTTGTGCCACCCAATTTATTTATTTTTTAAGCTACTGCATCACTTCTGAGGATGCTTCCAGCAGGCGCTCTTCTAATTCACTTAACGTTGCTTTTTTGGTTGAATAAAAGATTTATTTCATTCTTCCCATTCAAAAACATCCAATATTGTAGGGCAGTAGCGGATCTAGGATTTGGCTATGGGGGGGGGGGGGGGCTTGGAGTTTGGAGATCGAATTTGTTCATATGAAGTTATATAACAGAAAACGAATTTTGACAGCATCACTTTTCCTTTAATAAAAGCCATGTTTTTTGTGCCTTTATATCCGCTCCGCTCGCGCTTTAAAATGTTTTTAATAAAGTTCAATAAGAAGAATCTGGAATTGATATCTGTTAAACATGGGAATTATTTGTAAGCGGAGCTAGAAGCCAATATAAAGGCTCAGCAAAACATGGTAGTATAACTAATTTTATAACTTTAATTTTTAGCCACGTTACAGCCTCAAACCACACAAACAAATTCGTTTACTTATTGCTTAATTATTGATTAGGTACCAGGTACCTACATTATGTAAATAAGTGTTTGTTTAAATGAAGGTTTGCTTTCAACAAAATGTCACGATGGATAGGTACAACTTCGAAGTCGTCAAGGACTTTGTCTACCTGGGCTCCACTATAACATCGCAAAATGACATCAGTGTAGAGATCAAACATAGAATTACTCTTACCAACCGCTGTTTCTTCGGGCTAAGAAGGCATTTGAGTAGTAAAGCCCTCTCTCAAAGAACCAAGGAGACCTTATATAAGACCCTAATCATCCCGGTCCTGCTGTATGGGGCAGAAGCATGGATCCTGTCAAAAACGAATGAGAATCTGCTTGGGTGCTTTGAAAGGAAAATTCTTCGGGTGATTTTCGGTCCAGTCTGTATCGATGGAGTACGGAGGAGAAGATTTAACAACGAGCTTTACGGGCTTTACAGCGACGTTGATCTGGTCAAAAAGCTAAAAACACAGCGGCTGGGACACGTAGAGCGTATGGACACCGACGCACCAGCCCGACGAGTCTTCGAATCTACCCCTGATGGTATGCGCAGCAGAGGAAGACCCCACCTTAGGTGGCGCACACAAGTGGAAAACGTCCTCAACCAACTTGGAGTGCGTAACTGGAGGCAGCTAGCTAGGGACCGAGCTGGCTGGAGGGGCTTGTTGGTTGAGGCCGTAGTCCACCCTGGACTGTGAGCGCCATCTAAAGTAAAGTAAGGCCGCTCCCAGATTTCTGGGTACGGTATCGGTACGGTATCGGTAAGTGGGTTTTCTTACTGTACCGAAAGCATACCGATACCCCTTCTATCTCTACACTTGTCGGTATACTTTCGGTATTTAAATTAAAAGAGCTCAGAATCCGGAAGAAAATGTCGTCCTCAGAAGAAGATGCAATTGCATGTTATTTTTATAGGCGTTTGCGTATAAAAACATAAAAATACTGGCGACATCCATATATTGAAAAAAATTTGTTTTGTCGACTGTTTGTTGCGGCCAAAGAACTTTCACAAGATGATGAAAGGTGCCAATCCATGTACAAAATGAAAAAGAATACCTATAACGAGCTTTTCCTTCTTGTTGCTCCATTGCTCACAAAACAAGACACCAGATTCAGGGAATGCATAAGCGCTGAAGAGAGGTTGCTGATTACTTTGAGGTAAGTACCACATTTTCAATAAAAAAAAAAAAACTAATATTGTTTATATGTTAAATAAATGTTTTATTTAAATAATATAAGGATTAAAGATATAAAAAAGTGACTCGAATCCAACGAATCCAAATGGGTTTATCTTATGCAACATCAATATCAGAACCGGAGCATGAGCATGCATCCGAAAGCGCTAGAGCATGAGCATGAGGAGGATTCCTATGTTCGTATGAACTTCCTTAAGATTGATAAGGATGTTCAATGTCATTATGTGCTGATGAAGGCGATGACGGAGAATAAATAAGATATTCGGCCTGTTTAATCTCATCGACAAGTTGCAAAACTCTAATTTTAAAAGTCCTGATTCTGTCATATCAGTTAATTCGGGCAGTAGACTCAAGAAAAAGTGGTTTATAGGATGATTTTCCTTTGGTTCTGCCTTCTTTTCAGTTTTCTGTTTGAAGTATTTAATCATTGCAGCGTCAATATCATTATTTATCCTCTTGCGTCGACGTTCACCATGTACAATTTTTTTTGCGGAAGACCCTGCTGGTGTAACTTTTGGTGAAGAGGACGAAGCCGGTTGTTGATGAAAAAAAAAAAAATAAATCGGGTGGCACAACGGCTCATGAAGAACCAGGTCCTAGTGACTAACAACTCGCAACCATTCGTGTGTGCGCCTATCGACAGGAATGGAAGGGACCTACAATTTTATGCCGAATCCGAACGGCTAGACGAGAAGCACTTATTCGTGACAGGTGATACTCTTGGAGGATTTGTCAATTCCTCGCAAGAGGCAGTAGCCCTGAAAAAAACTTTTTAGTTTTTAGGTGGACGAGGCTGGGAAGCGAATCCAGACTTCCAGCGTGACAGTTGAACGTACTAACCATTACGCTACGGGCGATGAACGGTATTGATAATTTCAAAAGGATCTACAATTATAGACACTCTCGAGCACGAAAGACAATAGAGTGTGCGTTTGGAATGATGACACAATAGTTTCAAGTCTTGATGAATGTCTTGTGAATTATCTGCAACTGAATTTGGAACTTGTTCTTCCTCTATGGAGTCCTCGTCAATTAAACTTTCGTCATATTCTTGCGTTGGTGGAATATTACCACAATTTTGAGTATCTTTGATTGCTTTCACGTATGGGTAAAAGGAAAGTAAAATATTTTGTGAGATAATAGGGCTGTTTTTGTTTGGAACCACTCGGTTTTGTTTTTATACTTCTCGAAAAAGTACTGCTTATATTGCGCCATTTCTCTTTGCAGTCATTCACTAAACTAAAACAAAAGATACACATTTTAGTCATAAAAGTTCTATTTAGTAAACATGAAGTAGCCCGTAGCGTAATGGTTAGTGCGTTCGACTGTCACGCTGGAGGTCTGGGATCGCTTCCCAGCCTCGTCCACCTAAA
Source organism: Melangyna quadrimaculata (assembly GCA_949320155.1). Classification (NCBI taxonomy): domain Eukaryota; kingdom Metazoa; phylum Arthropoda; class Insecta; order Diptera; family Syrphidae; genus Melangyna; species Melangyna quadrimaculata. Next base: position 214,855,048 of record OX439483.1, read on the forward strand.
AACTAAAAAGTTTTTTTTCAGGGCTACTGCCTCTTGCGATGAATTGACAAATCCTCCAAGAGTATCACTTGTCACGAATAAGTGCTTCTCGTCTAGCCGTTCGGATTCCGCAAAAAATTGTAGGTCCCTTCCATTCCTGTCGAAAGGCGCACACAGGAATGGTTGCGAGTTGTTAGTCACTAGGCCCTGGTTCTTCATGAGCCGTTGTGCCACCCGATTTATATTTTTATTTAGTAAACATGTATAATAACTTTTCTTTTAGATATATCGCTACAGGAAATACATTCAAATCATTGGCTTTGTACTTTGGCAGAGGTGAAAGCACGATATCGAATATAGTATCTGTGACTACGGATGCTATTTGGACGATCTTGAATACGGAACACATGGCAATACCATCCAAAAATAAATGGGAATATATAGCCAACCGTTTTTATGAGCTTTGGAATATGCCTTATTGCATAGGTGCTATGGATGGCAAGCACATAAGGATTCAACAGCTACCAAACTCATTTTAATCATCTTATTCGCAGTGTGTGATGCCAAACGTTTGTTTACCATGATTGACACAGGCTTTGCTGGACGGAATAGCGATGGCGGAGTTTTTCGTGCTTCGTCTCTGAGCTACTGGCTAGAAAAGGATGGTCTTAATATACCCATAGCATCGAAACTACCTCATGATGACACGCAGCAGTTAGTGCCATATTTTTTCGTTGCAGACAATGCATTTCCCTTAAAACGGAATATAATGCGACCTTATCCGATGAACGGTATTGATAATATCAAAAGGATCTACAATTATAAACACTCTCGAGCACGAAAGACAATAGAGTATGCGTTTGGAATGATGACACAATAGTTTCAAGTCCGTTTAACCCCTATTCGTTGCTTAAACTTCCACACAGTTAATATTTTTATTAAATCGGTTTGTGTTTTACACAATTTCATAAGGAAACGAGTTGGAGCACCATATTCTGCATCAGAGTTTGAGGTTTCACAGACTTGTTTATTTAACTTCGCACAAGATATGGTTGATGTAAATTCCAGTTCATCTGGACCAACAGTTCGAAAATATTTGACAAATTATTTTATTTTGCCTAGAGCATCACTTCCATGGCAATATAACCATTGCATTTAATAATAAAAAAAGAATTATTACAAAGAATACCTGATATTTTTATTTTGTTGGCGATTTCACTCCATGCCTTGTCCGTAAGATCTTTTCTTGAATATGCTTTTAATTTGTAATTGTATAAAAACTCGTATTTTTCCACTTCCAATACAATTTTAACGTGGACGTCCATATCTGACGATGACATTTTACACAATACACGCAGTATATAACGATTGCTTACTGCCCATTCGTACTGCGGCTCGGTATACCGCATGTTTACCGTACCGCTACCGTACCGATACCGCCTAGTCAGCATGCACCCATTGAAATACATGTTATCGGTACACAAGCGGTACGTCAGATTTTAACGTACCGTTACCGTTCCGATAAGTCAGGGAGCGGCCTAAGTAAATGCTTTCAACTACGCCTTTTTGAAAAAAATTAAATACTGTTTGTAATTGGCTAATTCTGAAAAATGATATTTAAGTGGTCTTACTGGCAAAAGCTCATTATGTGCTTTGACAGTATCAGTCCTCTGAGATCTCATTTTCTTGAATTAGAAAGAAACAGCTGCTCTAAAAAATTATCTGGACGGCCCATTTATGCAAGTGTGAATGAATTTTCGTGTACGCTGCATAACTTAAATTTTCTTTTCCTGTTCAAAAAATGTATAATAGCGGTTGTAAATATTCAGAGTAAATATTTAGAGTCCACAGAGTTTCTCACCCTTTTGGAATTTGGCTCCTTGACTAGAGAATTTGTATTTAATTCATTAGCCCAAAAATGTTTTGTAGGTATAATTGCCTTTGACCTTTGAAAGTTTGAAAACTAAGCCCCAAAATTCTCTAAGCCCAGACAAGGCCGTAAGAAACAATTCCTGTTGTATTTAATATTTACACTTAGCTAAACAGCCCGTCGTTTTCTAATTGTTTTAGCCTGAATTGCGTTTATTTCCTTAAATTAGCTAAGTTTTTTAGTCTAATCAGTTGTTGCTTTTGACATGTTAATGTTAACCCCCGATTTATTATATCTTCAAGCTTTAGCCCCAACTTTGGAATATGATAGTCCTAAGACTTAAGCCCCAAAAGCTCTCTGGAATAAGGTTAGTTTTAAAGAAGTTAGTTGTTTGACTCTGATTACGTTTTTGTCCAATTTTCTCAGACCTTATTAGTCCCAAGCTGTTTTTTTTCCAATTTCCTGGATTGTGTTTACGGAGAATTGTCGTTGCATGAAACATGTCCATTATTCATAGCCCCCACTCGGTTTTTTGTCAAATTCGTTACAGGCTTTAGTTCCAACCTTAGGGCTTAGAAAAGAAGTTACATAGCATGTAAATTGTTCAGCCCCAACCACGTTTTTTGTCCAACAAATTTCACATCTTAACAATATTTTAAACGAATATAAAACTCTACACTATGTAATGTATTGCTTTCTATATCTCAAATTATTTTAGGAATCGGCTGTGGGGGGGGGGCTTTAGCCCCTATAGCCACCCCCTGGATCCGCCACTGTTGTAGGGTCACTTACAGGCCATTGAACTGTTCTAATTTTTTCTTATCCAACAATAACCGCGTACTCTTCATCTAGTCAATTTTAAACCTCTCGATCATAGTGGGCTGAAACACCATCAAGTTAGAAATAAGATTAAGCTAATTGAACCAATAATGGAATGTACCCAATAATTCTAATAAATCATTTCACATCAACTCCAGATAGTTTGTAGAATTCAACTTAAGTGGTATTTTTAGTAGCATGTATTGAAACCAAGGAAGGTCAAAGTGCACCTGTTATGACTGTTTCAGTAAAAAGTAGGGCTGACCACGATTCGAGAAAAGTCTCGGTCTCGGCATGACGAGACCGAGACGAGACGAGACGTGACTGCCTTTTAAGCAACCGAGACGAGACTGTATATTTGGACCGAAATTTACAGAGAGTCTAGTAAATTAAAAAATCCAATTTCAGTTAAATATTTATATTCTTCTGCACATATTCAAACGATCATCGAAAATATTTCGTTCCAATAATCAACAGTTTGTCCGGAAATCGTATTTTTCGGAGACGAGACCGACACGAGACTAAGGGCCAGTTTGTTCACACTTGATCATCTTTAATCAAAGATTAATCCAGTTGATAATCATGGAATGCGTTTGTTCACTAAAATTTTCATCAAGGAATCCATGATTTGATCAGTTAATTGAAGATATCACTAATCAGCCGAATTTGCTTGATTAGCTGAAAAAAAGTGAACAAACAGTCTTTGATTATCACGGATCTTTAATTAGGAAGAATCCGTGGTAATCAAATTGCTGATTTAACCCACTGTGAACAAACTGGCCCCTAATTATACAAGACCGACACGAGACCGAGACGAGACTGAAAATTTTCTATTTTATCGAGACCGAGACCAGACTTACAAAAGTCTGGCAGAGTCTCGTCTCGTAGCCAGCCCTCGTAAAAAGCATTATTAAAAAATTATCTAAGACCACACAAATAACTTTTATCCATATTTCGAGCTTAAAGTAAAAAAAAAACTTTTTTTTACTTTAACCTGCCGCTGGTTTTCCAAATTATCATAAAATCTATAGGTTTTTCGCCAAAGTTGTCACTGATTTTTATTTTAAGAATTGCTGGACGGTGTTCACATTGGACTGACTCCTCCGAATTTTCAAAAGAAAACGTCAACAAAAATCCACAAATTTTTAATTTTTTAAAAAATTTACTACTATTCGCTCTTTCTAACCATAAAGTGGGAGGGAGATAGATTTCAGAAAAGTCAAAAATAGTCGGAAGAGTCAGTCCAATGTGAACACCGTCCTACATACATTTAAAAAATATTAAAACATCAAACATCATACTGCTTACGCATTTTCTGGAGAAAATTATGACTGAGAAAAGATATCAAATTTATTCAAAATAATAAAATATATCAAAATAAAGGTCCAAATGGAGTTTCTATCATTAATACTTACAGCGCAATTACCGTTAACATGGGTCAGGGTACATCAAAGTAAGACAAAATTCAAAGTATGAGTTGCTAATCATGGAATTCACTAATCAGGCAATTTTGGTTGATTAGCGTTAGTTAACTAAAGCCTATGAAAGTCACATACTAAATTTAACCCACTGTGAACAAACTGGCCCTTAGTCGATTAGTTATTGGTAGTTATTAATTGTAGGCATAGCATATTTTGGTAGAAACAAATTAACTAATACATAAATAAAAGAAAAGAAAACGTTCAGTTATAGCTATCATTGGAAATCATCATTGAAAAAGTTAATTGTTGATTTTGGGACCCTTCGAAAGTTTAATCATTGAATATTTAAATGCAAGAAAGAAGAAAGATAATGCACTAATAAGGACATAATACTTCCTATAAACCATATCAAAATCGGCAAAGAAATTACTTTTAAATTAACTTCTGTATGAGATACTCCGTATAAAATCACTATTGGATTAATTTTGACCCATATCTTCCCCATAAAGTATCTTTTAATTTTTTCAATGATCATTGGTAAGGAAGTTCATCATTGAAAAATTAAAAGTCATTTTATGAGAAAAATTGTGCAAAATTGAATTTTGTTTTACCTAGAAATAAATATTAAGTCAATTAGCTTTACTTTGGCATCAAAATAATCACATATTTTTTCTTCAAAATGTCTCAAAATTGACAATTAATATTTTCAATGATGGTTTTCAATGATAGGTATAAGAGGCCAGTTATAGCTATCATTAAAAACCATCATTGAAATTATTAATTGTCAATTTTGAGAGATTTTGAAGAAAAAATGAATGATTATGTTGAAGCCAAAGTAAAGCTTATTGACTAAATTATAATTTCTAGGTAAAACAAAATTCAATTTTGCACAAATTTTCTCATAAAATGACTTTTAGTTCTTCAATGATGAACTACCTTATCCATGATCATTGAAAAAATTAAAAATTACGTTCTGGGGAAGATATCGGTCAAAATGATTTTCTTTTTGTAAGAGAAATAATTTTGAAGTAGTAAGCTATATTTCTGCATTAAAATATTCAATAATTAAAGTTTCGAAGGGTCTCAAAATAAACAGCTAACTTTTTCAATGATGAATTTCAATGATAGCTATAACAGCGGATAAAAATAAATGTTTTTGTTTATGTTCATAGATATTTCTTCGACAACTAAACAACTAATCATCCCTAGGTGTCATGGGATCTAAACCAATTTTGTACTGATTTGGCCTTCTTCCAGTGAAATGTTAAACCGTTTAAAGAATTTAAATGATGTATTAATATAAAATAAATAGCAATTTATCGTAGTAAGGTCCTCGGACCTATTACGTCCGTGATGTTTCCCTTACGGGACATAGGGCCTCCACTACACCTACGTGGCATCGTGTACGATTTCTTGAAATATATTTCAGCTCTCTCCAACTTTTCCCCAGTCGTGCCGATTCCTATTCGACCGTTCCTCGCCATGTACTTCTAGGCCGGCCCACTTGTCTTCTCTCCTGTGTGAGCGGGTTCCACTGCATTGCTTGAGATGCAATGCACCGATTGCCTTTTCGAAGCGTATGGCCAATCCACTGCCACTTTCTTCTTCGTATAATGGAGTCTATGGGCTCCTGACCCGTTCTCGCATGAAGTTCGGCATTGGAGATACGGTTGGGCCAGAAAATCCTCAAGATGTTTCGTCGACATCTATTAACGAAGGTTTGCAGCTTTCTATTGACAGTTTCAGTGACTTTCCAAGTGCTGCAGCCGTAAAGCAGAACGGATTCAACATTGGAGCGGAACAGTCGTAGCTAGGTCTTTAAGCTAAAAGAGTTGTTTCTCCATATTTTGGACAGCATTCCGAACGCAGCCTTCGCTTTTCTGATTCAGCTGTTTACGTCCAGTTCAGTTCCGCCACCCGTAGAGACAATATTCCCAAGATATTGGAAATCCTCTACCATCTCTACCGGTTGTCCAGAATTATTTACTTGGATTGATGAGGAAGTTCCAAGGCTGATCCTTTTAGTTTTTGCCGAGTTGATCTTAAGCCCTACGATTTCTGCTTCTCTCTCCACCCTTGTTGTCGTTTGATGGAGATCCATGATCCTATGAGAGAGTAAGCATACGTCGTCCGCGTAGTCCAGATGTTTGAGGTGAGATTGCAGAGTCCACTGAATTCCTCCATTTCCATTTGACAAAGCTGCGTGCAGTACGTCACTTATCACCAACAGGAACAGTATTGGTGACAGTATACAGCCTTGCCTAACTCCACTTTGGATTTCAAACTCCTCTGACAGCCTACCTTTGTGCAAAACGTGACACCTGGATCCATCATATGTAGCCTTGATAATAGCAATCAATTTATCTGGGATGCCCCTCCTGCACAAAGCAAAGCCAAATAAATTCTCTTTTGACACTGTCGAACGCCTTTTCAAAATCGATGAACAGCAGGTGAAGTGGTGATCGATATTCAATGCACTGTTCGATGATGATCCGCAAGGTGTTGATGTGATCCACACAGGAAGATCCAGTGCGGAAACCTGCTTGTTCGGCTTCGAGTGTGTCTTCGAGGTGGTCTTTAATTCGGTCCAATACTATCCTTGCTATTATCTTGGCTACTGCAGGCAGAACGCATATTCCTCTCCAGTTTTCGCACTGTGTGAGATCTCCTTTCTTTGGGAGCTTGACAATCATTCCTTTTTTCCACTCTTCAGGAAAGCTCTCTGTTTCCCAAGCTCTCTTAATAAGTGGGTGCAGTAGCTCGCTCGATGTCGTTGGGGCTGCTCCTAAGAGCTCTGCAGGAATACCGTCAAGTCCAACCGCTTTGTTGTTCTTCAGTGCTTTGATGGCGGTGATAATTTCTTCTTTACTGGGGGGTACGGTGCGTATTCGGGAAATTGTTACTTCGGGTAGCTCAGTGGGAATAGGGTTCACTTCACTGGCGAAAACGCGGTTTAAAACCGCAAAAAAGTGTTCCATCCACCTTATGAGCTGGTCCTCATCCGAAATTAGCAGGGATCCGTTTGTGTCTTTAACCAGGTGTTGTTTAGAGCTCTGGACACCAGTGAGCTCTTTGGTAATTCTGTAGACGGTCCTACTGTCACACCTACTAGCGGCTTCTTCTGCTTATGTAGCCAATGCGTTGATGTAGTTACGCTTATCACGTCGCACACTACGGTGAACTTCCCTCATCTTCATACGTACCGCATGACTCAAGCTCGTTTCTCCCTGCTGCTGGGGTAGCTGCGATGCGAGCTTTAAGGTGTTTCCTTTCTTCGATCCTTGCCCAAGTTTCGTCGGAAAGCCAAGCACTATTTCTCCCTTGCGCCCGGCCGACTATACTTTCAGCACCGGATATGAACACATTTTTCACAGCACACCAATGATTTACGATGGATGTGGTTTCCGTACTGCTGATTGCATTCAATCCTTGTGAAAGGTGGTCCCCTAGTTGTTGGCGCACTGCGGGATCCTTTAGTCTATCTGTATTAAACTTGGGCATTCGAGTGTTTCCTTGGGATCTCCGAACTGCAGCTGTACGCAATCTTACGGTAGCAACCATCAGATGGTGGTCCCGGGCCATTCCCATGTCAGCACCTCTTCTGTTACTGACGTCCTGGAGACTGCTTCTAAAACGCCGGCTGATCGCGAAGTGGTCAATTTGGTTGGAAGTGGCACGTCTTATGCTCGAACATGGTCCCTCCAATAACAAGGTCGTTGGCGATGCAGAAATCGACAAATCGTTCGCCATTGTCGTTTCGGTTACCAACACCATGTTTTCCCATGACATGCCTTAGCCCAGTGTTGTCATTGCCAACCTTGGCATTTAAGTCTCCCATCACCATAACTATATCACCTCGTGGAACGCTATCATAAGCAGCACTCAGCCGGTTATAAAAGGGCCCCCTTCTCCTCGTCAGAAGAGAGCAAAGTTGGGGCGTAACACTGTATGATGGTGACGCGACGTACTCTAGTCTGGAACCTGGCGTTCAGGATCATGCCACCTAAAGGCTCCCAGGCTTTAAACCTCCTATTGACCAGTTTTAGCTTACTCTGCCTCTATTCCTGGAACAATTTTTTCCTTAGAATATACCCAAGAATTATGCCCTAAAATACTATTGATGAATTTAGGGTCACCCTCTATAAAATACATGTGAAAAAATTAAATCTAAAAGTCAGTTGACTTTATAACCCTCGGGGTATTCCGTCCCGGTTGGCAAGTTGTGGTTTCTGTGGGGGTTTGGTTGGCATTTAGCCACGTTGATATGATGAACCTGTGTCAGCATAAAACGAAACTGCTTGCTCGTTGTCCGTGATGATGTTGTCAACCAGGATTTCCCTCGTAGGGGTATTTCGGTTCGAGGTGTCGCTGCTCAGTGGCTATCCTTTTTATTAGATGATTCGGGTGACTGTTGGTGTGTCCTACTAGCTTCTTTACTGGGAGCAGTAGGTACCTGTCCAGGACGATGATGATCGCCTCTGTGTAAAAACGCTTGTTGTTGTGATTTCATTCGCTGGCGGTCAAAATATAGTCCGGTACAAATCCTTTACTCTCTTTCGAATATTTGAAGTTCCTTCGTGGCCGTCTTTTAGATGTAAAACCAGACTGGCAAGGAATAGCTGAATACAGACCGTAGGAGCTGCTGATACATAAGTATCTTCTTCTTCTAACTAAGTCCGTTTCTGCGTCTCATCAACAGGTGGAAGGTCGGTGGAAGGTCCAGTTGGCATTTTTGGGCACGTTTCGTGAGTGCGGGTTGAATGATAACAACTTGTTGAAGTGGATGCCTAGGTTCTTCCGGTGGCTCTCAACTTTGCGTTAGCTGGAGACATTGAGGTGGCATACGTAAGGGAGTCATTAGCCTACATGAGATTTTCGCATCCAGATGGCACAGGCTGGTCAGATGTCATCAGGCTGTAGAGGAAGGGGCCTCGCTTTGAACCTTGGGCAAATCTGGCTTTGATGTTCTTCACTTATAATTTCCAGTTGTCCATTTGTAGGTACGTATAATTTTCTGGAAGAAAGAAAAGAAAAACAATTTTTATAAGTTACGGGGGTAAATGTAATTGGTGAAGCTTAGGGATAAGGGCTTCAATTCATACGCTGTCGAATGCGCTATGGTGTAGTCATACTTAAACTTCAGGAGCGGATTGCTTGTCTCTAAAGCCAAGCTGCATGTCATGGGTGCTGAAGCAAAATACATACATACATACATGAGACATCATTAGCATTTTGTTCTTTGTTCAGTTCTGCAAATGTTGTCAAAATCAATGGTAAAATTAATTTAATTTCAAACAATCACCACAAATTTGTTTTTATTTACTTCAAAATCACGAAGGCAGTCATTTTAAAATTTTTGACAACCCTGCGCAGTATAATACATAAAAGATATGTGTACTGTGGTTGTGAAGCACCTTCTCGGACGGCAAAAATGAAAATTTGAGTTGTTGGGAGAGTTATGTGAAGTTAGTGATGTGAAGAATCGAAACCGTGTGCGTCGCGTCGCTCAAGAACAACTGAGAATATTGCTGCTGTAGCCCGTAGTTTTGACGAAAACGCAGGTTTGTCTTTTGTCATCTTTGGAATTGGGCATTCCACAAATGACATTACACCATATTTTGAGTAAAGACTAAGGTCTTAAGGCTTTCCTCTACCGAGCTGTAGTTAATGATTTTTTTATGACCAGAATTGTAAGATATCGATGTGGACGACGTTTATTTGAACAAAATGGCGCTATGTGCCGCACAACCAACGAAATAATCGCATTTTTTCAAGAAAAGTTCCCTAACTGTGTTATTTCTCGAAGAGGTGATCACAATTGGCCACCGAGTTCTTGTGATTTAACACATTTATCCTCGATTTCACAAAGCCCTTTTAAAAATTTAACAGGCTTTTAAGTCATAATATGACGTTTATTCCATACAAAATACCAATTTCCATACAATTTCAATTTCTTCCTTACTGTGAGTGGACGTGTGCGGGAGTGGTGAATAACCTAATTAAATATCCCCAGTTTTTGATAATTGACTACATTAATTATTAAAATAGTGTTTATTTCTTTATCGCCCCTTATTATTAAAACAAAAAAAAAAAAAAAAAAAAAAAAAAAAAAAAATACCGCGTATTCCAAATCTAAAAAAAAAAAAATTATAAAATGAATATAATTCTTTTGTTCACACCGCGAAAACAAAAAAAAAACACTAGCCCATATACATAAGTGCCACAGCACTTGTGCAAATCAACAACAAAAAGTGCACCTTCAAGTAGCGCCGCGCGAAACAAAAAAAAAATCAATAGCCCATATTATTTAAAATACCCAAATCAAAATCAAGTGCCAGTGCCAGTGCATAACAGAAACAACAAAAAGTGCACCCATGCATCAAAGATGATGATGCTCAACTACAACTATCCATAACACAGCGGTAAATTCCTATCTCTCCTTTCCACGTCACTCGCAGTGCTTTGGTTTAGTCATTATATGCAGTGTTTGTATGTATCATACCATACAATGCTTATAATTGATTGAGCCAAAGCATATCAGATAAATTGTTGTTATTGATTTTGGGTATCCAGGGGCGGATCAGTGCAATTGCTATTTAGGCATAACACTAGTAGTATTTGTACTGTGAAGGTATTTTGGGGCCCAAAATTGATAACAACATAGTTAACTGTCGGATTTGGTTTCTTGTGTTTGTTTTTTCGTAATGGGGGGCGAATTTAGGGTTGACTACAGCAACATTCGGGGACATAGGCAGAATTTTTGTGCTGCATATGGCCACACTGTGAAAAACAGGCCAGCTGTTTTGGCACTTAGTGAAACCCAGGTAGGGGAAAATACCGATCACTCGGAATTCAGCCTACATGGTTATAGCTTAGTGCCTTTATTTTTTTTCTCATCATGGTCTCGCCGTGTATGTTCGAAACATTGTTGCTTATCAGCTTCAACCACAATATGGTTCTTGTTTGAATACAAACTTTAATTTCATGTGGTTTAAAATCAACATCCTTAAGCGCATCATCCATACTTGTTTTGTTTATCATAGTCCTAGTTTGGATGGTAATTCGACTTCCAATGAACTCGATGCACTATCCGACTCCATCCAGAGAATTATTTCCCATTTTCCGCACAGTGAAATCGTTGTTACGGGCGATTTCAATGTGCATAATTCTTCGTGGCTACGCTATTCGGGTCAGACAACACCCGAAGGAAGGTACGCCGAGATTTTTGCTGAGTTTAACAACTTAATTCAGCTTGTTGACGAGCCTACTCGGATTCCTGACGTTGCAGGTCAATCCGCTAACACTCTAGACTTGTTCCTTACCTCTGACCCTGATAAATGCACTATTAGTATATTATCGCCTCTAGGCACATCAGACCATTGTGTCATATCTGCAAATTTCTCATGCCAACAAAATCCAGTTAGAGAAAAAACTCCCAAGAGAACCGTTTGGCAATATGAGAAGGCCAACTGGAACGGTCTCAATGATTTTTTCAGGAGCTTTAACTGGTCACTATGCTTCCTCGATAGTGACGTAGATGCCAGTACAGATATGATCACAAATTTAATTCATTGTGGAATGACAAATTTTATTCCGAATAGGGTAAAATCTATCAAACCCAAAGAAAACTCTTGGTTTGATTCGAGCTGTAAAGAGGTTATCAGGATCAGAGAAGTAAGCTTTCGTAATTATAAAGCCAAACCTTCTGAGGAAAACCGGAAAAAGTTTCAACAAGCTAGAAAGACCTGTAACGTTCATATTTGACGACCCAAATTTTTACATGATCAAAAGTTACGGCAAAATATACTACAATGTCCCAAAGGTAGTACAAATTTTTTGTCGTTTGTAAAAAACATACGAAACACCACCTCGTCCTCGGTTCCAACGCTGGTCTTCTATGATACTCCTTTTGTCAGCTCGCAAGATAAAGCCAATTTGCTTGCAGCACAGTTTGCTGTCAATTCGACGCTGCCAGAAAGTGTTATGACTCCTCCTGTACTGGAGAGCGTAAATGATTTTATGGGACAAATCTTCTTTCGCACTCGGGCAGTTGCTAGAGTTCTTAAGGATCTCGACGTTCACAAACCCGCTGGCCCGGATAGTATCCCTCCAATTGTTCTGAAGAGGTGTTCTTCAACGCTGGCAAAACCACTGCTTAAGCTTTTCCATCTGTCCTTCTCTACTGGTCTCTTTCCGAGTGGATGGAAAACAGCATTTGTCCAGCCTGTCCCTAAAAAAGGCGTGTCTTCTTCCCCCTCCAACCATCGACTAATTGCGCTTACGTCCCTTCTTTCCAAGGTCATGGAAATGCTCATTAATTTTCAGCTAAAGAAATATCTTGAAGAACGAAAGCTTCTTAATGACCGGCAGTACGGCTTTCGTAGCAATAGGTCCACTGGTGATCTGATGGTATATCTCACCGAACAGTGGAACAAATCCTTACATCGTTTTGGAGAAAGTAAGATTATTGCGCTTGATATTTCAAAAGCATTTGATAGAGTTTGGCATCAAGCTCTCTTATCGAAAATGCGTGCATTTGATATCGATGAATCTCTTCTTCGTTGGATTAGAAATTACCTTTCGGACCGCTCAATACAAGTTGTATTGGACGGTTTCAAGTGTGAAATCCACAAAATAGATGCTGGTGTGCCCCAGGGCTCCGTTTTGTCTCCGACCCTCTTCCTAATATTCATAAACTATCTCTTATCTGAAACTTCTAATCCATTAAACTGTTTTGCTGACGACAGTACCCTCAGCTTTTCATATGCGTTCGTCCTCGGTATGTGCGTCACAGACCACCTTTTGTGGAATGACCACATATTTGATATCGCCAAAAATGCTGCTAGGTGTTTAGATTTTCTCCGTAGATGCAAGAAATTTTTCTCCCCCTCTGATCTGGCTGTGATCTACAAAGCCTTTATTCGTTTAAAACATGAGTACAACTCCAATATTTGGGCAGGTGCTCCAATAACCCAATTGAGTATATTGGATAGAATTCAAAAGAGAGCTCTTAAAATGATAGGTGAAAGAACTATAACAGAAACGTTTACATCTCTGGAGCACCGTCGAAATGTTTCATGCCTTTCGTTGTTTTACCGTTATTTTAACAAACATTGCTCTAGTGAAATAGCCAGTTGCATTCCTCCCCTTAAACAATTCAACCATAATACTCGCACTTTTAGGAATGCCCATCAGCTTTCCCTTGAGCCCAACTTCGGACGTACTGTTAAGTACAGAGGTTCTTTCTTTAGTCGCACTACACGAATGTGGAATGCTCCACCCAGCTCTATCTTCCCCTCCTATTGTGATCTTCAGACATTCAAAACCAATGTACATCGGTTTCTCCTTTCAAATCCCCTCCAACCTACCTAATCGCTCGTGCTGTGTTTTTCACTTTAAGGGTATGCACAACCCCTTTAGCGCGCGCTAAATATAAAAAAAAAAAAAAAAAAAAACGTCATTAAAAAATATAAAAGCCTGTTAAATGTTTATGAAATTGGCGATTAGACTTTTTTATTTGGGGCCACGTGAAAGATAAAAAAAATTGTATGAAAAGGCTTCAGTGCTGCAACCAGTGTTACCATAATGGCATTATAAGTGCTAGATCTAGCATTATAGACGATGAAAAAGCATTATGAAATTTTAAAACTATGCCAAATGCTTCTTTTCGCATTATATTTGTTTGTTTTTTGCATTCTTGAAAGCAATAAATTGCCATTTTCATTTAAATTTCTTTGAATTCCGCCAATGGAGACAGTTTGGAAGTGACAATTTTGCACGGTGGATGGAAGGGTATTATTGCTTTTCATCGTTGAACCAATATATTTCTAATGTTCGCCTTTTTGGACAAATATAGAGGAAATGAACTGCTTCCAATATTGCCAATGGAGCCGTTGGGTAGGATTTCTACGAATGAATGTTCTCTTTCACGTTTATATGGGAGTTTATGCAAAGAAACGTTTTATTAGTACTTACTTTTACTTTTGATGGCGCTCACAGCCCAGGATGGGCTTCGGCCTCAACTAACAAGCCCCTCAAGCCAGCTCTGTCCCTAGCTAGCCGCTTCCAGTTGCACACACCGAGTGCTTTGATGTCGTCATTCACTTGATTGCGCCACCTGTTACGGGTTCTTCCTCTGCTGCGTACCCCATCGGGGTTGGATTCGAAAACTCGTCGGGCAGGTGCGTTGCTGTCCATACGCTCCACGTGCCCCAGCCATCTCAGCCGCTGTATTTTCAGCTTTTTGACCAGGTCAACGTCGCTGTATAGCCCGTATAGCTCGTCGTTGAATATTCTCCTCCATACTCCTTCGATACACACCGGACCGAAAATCAAACGAAGAATCTTCCTCTCAAAGCACCCTAGCAGATTTTTATCCGAATCTTTCAGTGTCCATGCTTCTGACCAATAAAGCAGGACCGCGATGATTAGGGTCTTGTAGAAAGTCTTCTTGGTTCTCTGAGAGAGGGCCTTACTACTTAAATGCTTTCTTAGACCGAAGAAACAGCGGTTGGCAAGAGTAATTCTTCGCTTGATCTCTGCACTGATGTCATTCTGCGATGTAATAGTGGAGCCCAGGTAGACAAAGTCCTTGACAACTTCGAAGTTATATCTGTCCATCGTGATATTTTGCCCGAGTCGACGATGTTGAGATTCCTCTCTCGATGATAGCATGTACTTCGTCTTGTCCTCATTAACCGCCAATCCCATTTTAGCCGCCTCCGATTCAAAGCTCGCAAATGCCCCTGCCACAGCTCGCTTCGTTCTGCCGACAATGTCTATGTCATCCGCATACGCAAGCAATTGAACGGACTTTTGATAGATTGCACCACTGGTGTTGACAATGGCTTCAAGAACGATGTTGAATATGTTGCATGATAACGCGTCGGCTTGCCTCAATCCTTTCTCAACGTCAAAGGAATCGCTGGTCTTCTTACCAATTTTGACGGAGCAGCGAGATTTCTCCATCGTCATCCTGCACAGGCGGACGAGTTTGGCAGGGATGCCGAGACTCGACATGGTTTTGTATAGTTCGTCCCTTTTCACGCTATCATACGCGACTTTAAAATCGATAAAAAGGTGTTGTGTATCGATCTGGAATTCCCGGGATTTTTCTAAAATCTGTCGGAGTGTGAACATTTGATCGACGAATTCATAACCCGCTGATTTAAATAGTTCGGCTTGTAAGCCATCCGCACCAGCAGCCTTGTACGACTTAAGTTGGGATATCGCCAGCTGCACTTCGGTTAGGTCGGGTGGACGGAACTTTTGGCCATCATCGTCCAAGTTGAATGGAGCGTTCTGCCTATAAGCGGCATCGTGGCTGTCTTCGCCATTAAGCAGTCTAGAGAAGTGTTCTTTCCAGATCCTCAGCACTGGCTGTGTGTCTACTACCATATTCCCACTCTCATCTCGGCAGGCTTCCGTTCTAGCGTTGAATCCTTGGGTGGATCGCTTCACCCTCTGATAAAATTTTCGAACATCTCCCCTACCGCTACAACCCTCAATAGACTCTACCGCCCGCTTCTCGTGTTCTCTCTTTTTCCTCCTGAGAAGTCGGCGTTCCTCTTTTCATTTCAGCCCGTAGAGCTCCCGGGCCACTCTCTCAGCAGCTCTTGTTCGAGTCTGCAGAATTGCCTGGTAGGTCTCGTCCTTAGCTGCATGCACTAGCCGCCACTCTTCATCGAACCAGGTGTTTCGTTGTATTCGCCTAGTGAAACCTAGCACTTCAGAGGCGGCACTTCTGATGGCTTGTTGACAGTGTTCCCACTGGTCCTCTGCACTTGATGCTGGTGGCGGACCTCCTGAGAGATTAAGAGTTACGTGGTCTGCAAAAGTTCTAGCGGTCTCTTGCGATTTAAGTTTCTCGACATCGAATCTTTTCACAGCATCTACTCTGCGTTGTCGCGTTATGGATATCCGCATACGTAGTCTATCTACCATCAGGTAGTGATCCGAGTCAATGTTGGCCCCTCGGAACGTTCGGACGTCCAAGATACTGGAAGCATGTCTCGCGTCTATCGCAACGTGGTCGATTTGGTTGACGGTTACTTGATCACGCGACCGCCAAGTCCCCTTGTGTATATTGAGGTGTGGGAAGTAGGTGCTTGAGATGATGACATTTCGCCCCGCCGCAAAGTCTGCCAGCCTGTGTCCGTTTCCGGAAGTTTCGTCGTGTAGGCTGTGTCCTCCGACTATCGAACCAAAGATGCCCTCCTTTCCGAATCTTGCGTTGAAGTCACCAAGAATGATCTTCACGTCGTACTTCGGGCACATATCATACGTTGTCTCCAAGAGATCGTAGAATGCTTCTTTGGTTGAGTCTTCTCTCCTTTCATGGGGGGCGTGAACACAAATCAGCGAAATGTTCTTAAATTTGCCTTTGATGCGGATTGTGACCAGGCGCTCGCTTACACTTCGGAAGCCCAAGACTTCTTGCCTAAGTCTTCCCCTTATCACAAAACCACAACCAAAGAACCGCTGACCCTGTTCCTTCAAGCACCCGCCGTAGTAGATGTCACACGTTTTCAGTCTCCGTACGCCCGGTGTTGTACGGTGTTCACTAAGTAGTTCAACCTAACTGGAACTGTAGACGCCACCGTTGATTCCATCTAGAGAATTCGTCCGCTGCCGCCTCGATGAAAGGAGAAGTGCCTTAGTGGGAACACTCCTCCCCCCCCTCTCTCGTTGGCTGTCCCCAACAGCTTTCCACGGGGATTTAAACCCCGTCTGCAGCTGAGGTACTAGACACCCGATGTTCACCACGTGGAGGTGAGAGTAGGAGTTGGTAGACAGAGGTGGGTTTTGAGAAAAACCTGTGGACGCTTGTGTCCTCTTGAATGCACATAACTACCCTTTTGAACATCAAACGTTTTATTAGGGGTTTTTGAAATCTAGCATTCTGTTTTTTTTTTTTTTTAACTGACATACGATTTAGCATTATGAAATTTGAAATCTAGCATAAGAAATTTAAGACTATGGCGAAACTGGCTGCAACTTTAGCCGTGGCGGTCATTTGGCTGATATCGTTTTCGATTGATAATGGCATACCTTCCTCCTTACAATGAAATAAAAATCAATTGAAAATACTCGTTTTTTTTTAATATCAAAATGAAACTTCTTATTGGTAAACCCTATATTTGATTTAGCTTTATGCAATGCATACGTACCTACCAATAATATAAGGTAGTTATTAGAAAAATAATCACAGTTTTTGTTTGCAAACTGGCAGCACTAAGGCAACGCTGGATTCCGTTTTAATAATGTTAATACCCATGATGGTCAGTGGATTTTAATTAGTGTTTTAGCTTCAGGGTAGTTATAAAAGCGATTTCCAGTCTTGGATTGGCTAAGGTATGTACAAGCACATATTATAGGTATACCTAAACGATGTGCAGCAATACCTAGGGCAAACAAATACAATACTCTGCATCGATTTTCCTATTACAATATTTGTCAAGATTCTAATAAACTGACCGATATTGGTACCTAATTGCGCTAGGAACTTCAAAACACAACTGAAATTATATACATAGATAGAAAAAAACATTTGTAAAATATTTGTATAAGGGCTGGCCACGAAACGAGTCTCCGTGAGACTTTTGTAAGTCTCGTCTCGGTCTCGTGTCGGTCTCGTATAATTAATTCTCGTCTCGGTCTCGTCTCCAAAAAAATCGATTTCCGGACAAACTGTTGATTATTGGAACAAAATATTTTCGATTATCGTTTGAATATGTGCAGAAGAAAATAAATATTTACCTGAAATTGAATTATTTAATTTATTAGACTCTCTTTAAATTTCGGTCCAAATATACAGTCTCGTCTCGGTCGCTTAGAAGGCAGTCTCGTTTCGTTTCGTATGACGAGACCGAGAATTTTCACGTCTAGTGACCAGCCCTAATTTGTATGCGAACATTTAGCTTGGGTCATTTAGCAAACTTCAAAACGGTGCCATTACATTAGACCAAGCGTAACAAGGCCAAAATTACAAAAGCAACATAAGGCCAAATTTTAAGTAATTGAGAAAAATCTTTTCTAAACGAATAAAACTCCGAAGAATATTTAAAAACAAACAAGATATTTATTCGATGAAATATGTATGAAAACGAAGTGAAGAACAAAACAGAGAGAAATTATTATTAATTTAGAATACCGAAATCCAGTGCCGTACATAACCATCCAGATAATGAAAATTTGCGTAAAAAAATGAAAACAATAAATGAAATAAAAGACGAATGTAAAAATACTTCATTGAGAACAAACGGCATAGGAGAAGTTTCCAATGAAGTATGTGCAAGCAGCAGCGAAAGCCCTCCTCGTCCTCAGGTAAGCTTCGTAAATTAACATATTATTATTAACATAACTTATTAATAATTCATTTGTCAAACATTTCCAAACACACCGTAAATAATTTTCGAATTAATTTGTCTATTAAATTTAATCATAGGTTCAGTTTAGTAAAATGCGAAGACAGCACATGCACATACGTAATGGATCATTTCCATAAGCTCCCATTACTGTGAAAGAGGTTTCGGACACGTTTAAACCCGAAACAGTTATGCAGACATTTGGGATGTCGCGATATATTAATGAGCCATTTTATAGGAGTACAGTCTTGGAAAAAGACTTTAGCTACTCAGTTTTTATATCTCTGACGATTGCTTATTTGCTTCTGGATTAATGAAACTCCCCAGTGGATTTTCACGTAATTTTCTTTTTGACTGAACTTTCAGTGTTCCATCATGTGGCTTCAAGCAGCTCATGATTATAGATTTTTCGCACCACAATCATGTCACTTCATAATAATTTGTATTTTCGATCAGTGTTCTTTTCATTACTAATTTTATATTTAAACTTGGTTCGTAGTTCGTACCTACCTATTTTTTACCTATACATAGTTGCGTGTCGTATAAGTAATTTTTAGTTTTACAAAAGAAAGATAAAATATCTAATTGCAATTACATTTTTTATAATTAAGGACATAACTTCTTCTACTTGGTTCAATCCTAGGATACAGATACAGTTTAACAATGATTTTTGAATGCATCACTTTAATGTCTGCTTTTGTATTTCAATAAGAGGGTATTTCTATTATAGGTTTATCCTTTCATCTATGTTCTCATCATTATATTGAAGTAAATATAATATAAATATAACAATATAACTTCTATTGTTTAGGTTTTTTCTTTATTCTTTATTAAATATGTTTCAGTTCAATCCCACATCATTTATAACAGATTATGAAAAAAGACTAAGAAACAGTTTGAAAACCATTTTTCCATCAGCAAGGTTAACAACATGTTGGTTTCATTTTTGTCAAGCTGTACGAAAAAAGCCTCGAAAATTCCTAATTTTGTAACTTTTCTGAACAAAAGTAAGGAAGCTTACCAGCTAACCACCTCTTTAGACAGTTGTTCGTATTTCTGCTTTTAAAAAAGGAAGATTTGACTTTTTAAATTCAAAAATCGATGATTGTTTTCGATTTTGTTTGAGCAGAAGCGTATTCTATACTTTATTTATAATACCGTTTGTTTAACCACGTTATAAACTAAATAATTTATTGAATATTAATTATATTAATTATAATGAATAAGAATTGATACTTAGCAAAGGTGGTGGTCAATGGTGTGGTGCGCTTTGTGGTCTCGATCAAAATGAAAGAGTTTTTTTTTGCTTTGATCAGTAGATAGCATCGAAGACAAGTAGAACGGTGCCGTGACATTTGGCCATGCGATATATGGCCATATGACACATTGTGCAAGTGTCAAATGGCCATATTCGAAAACATGGCCATTTGACGCTTTTTCAATGTGTAAGATGGCCATATTTCTTTGTGATTTTTGGGCATATGGTTCAATGCTCGAATAGCCACTTATGTGGATCAAAACTCAATAAATAAATTGTGGAGCTTTGGTCCACCCTGATGTGCCAAATGGAAATTTATGTAAATTATTTTATAAAACACTCTTTAACAACAAAATTAAATGTTTTCAAAACAACTTTTTGAAAGCGTATACTAGTACTTGTAGGTATACGTTTTCAAAAATTTATTTAGAAAGCTTTTAATTTTGTTTTTAAAGATATTCTCCTTAACATTTTAAAAATTAAAATTTTTTTAAAATAATTTTACTCGTTTTCAAAAAGTTATTTTGAAAGATTTTAATTTTGTTTTTAAAGATAGTCTCCTTAACATTTTAAAAATTACTTAACATACAATTTAAAAAACAAAATTAAAATTTTTCAAAACAACTTTTTGAAAACGTATACAGGTATTTTTAAAAAATTCGTGCGAATTTTTTAAAAATACTTGTATACGTTTTCAAAAAGTTGTTTTAATGTAATTTTTAAAATGTTAAGGAGACTATCTATGACTATAATGGCCATATGACACTTTGTAAAACGACAAATGGCCAAATGTTGAAATATGGCCATTTGACGCTTTCACAATGTGTCACATGGCCATATGTCACGGCACCATTAGAACAATGATTGTAGATTTTCTACCAACGCATATTCGCACTAGTGTATTGTTGTTGTGATTTGTGGATGCTCTAGCTCATTCATGTAAGCTCACCACATCATTATAGTAAAAGATGTAACAAATTTAAGTTAAGAAAATAAAAAATAAAAAAAAAATACTGCAAAGCATTAGAATTAAGTTCATTATGAAGTTAAAGATAATCAAAATGATGTACATGGTACTAAATTAAAGCAAGTTTTAAACAAATTAAAAGTTTTGAGTAATCAATTATAAATTAAATAAAAATGCATCTATAATAATATACGTTGAGATTCGGTTCTAACCATTTAAAAAAACGGAGAGACCATTTTCAATGAATTTATCACGTATTTTAGAAGACAATGGATTGAAACGATAAGATTTCAATAAAAGTTAATAAAATTCATATAAGGACCTATTTATATAATAAAGATACTTCATTTATAATGTCATATACATAAGAAAACTCGTTCCAATATATCCGTTTATGGTTCATCGATAAGATCAACGAGTACGGCTAAAGGCTTTAACAGTAAGCTGAGTGGAAGATTTTCAAAGCATAGGATTTTTTATTTTTCAATTTATGGAGTTTATTGGACGGAGACAGGGTCAATATGTCAATAGATGGAACATTTGCCATTTTAGAAACCCTCCCACCCCCCAAAAAAAAAAAAAAAAAAAAAAACATAAAAACAAACAAGATACCTTAATAAAATGACAAACGAAAATGGTAATTTGATATCAGAAAAATCCGCTATATTTGAGATACATATTATGTATGTATATCAGGAAGACGAAGAAGAAACAGACAACAATAATGAAGAAGTTACAACAGAAAGGCAAAATGTAGCTTCTGACGGTCAGATTCTGTGTGTAATACTCGCTAAACACAATAGAGTGCCGCAACACGAACTGCAGCTGCAAGTAGTAAAAATATCGTACCCTCTATTTTCTATGTGCCCACAATGCAGCAGTACAGCTTGATCATTTTTGTTAATAAATTCCAAAATATATGCCAACAAAAACGCTGAAAACAGAAATAATTTTTTTTCCTCTCGGTAGATTCCTTTTTTTTCCTATTGAGTATGTGAAAGCGTGCAGCAAAAGTTAAAAGTTGACCAACTTGTGCGATACGGTGCGATGATGCGATAGCAGCTGCGTCGCATTGTGTTCGCAACATTGAATTTGTGTGTATTCAATATTTTGACAAATACTGTAGCACGGATTGCAAATGCAGCTACGTCGTCATTGTGTTCAGCCAGATAAGCTGCGAAAATACTCGCGCCATTCTTCTGACACGGTGTAGACATTTATGTTTAAATTGATATACACAGTTGTCTGAGAATTATGTGAAAAATAAAATAACCCGATACTTTGCCTAATTTGTACACAAATTGTGGCAAACTCTACTCATTTCTTTTTAAATAATAATGTACAATAGTAAATTCCATTCGAATTGTTTTTGTTTGTTGATTTAGTTATGTCTTTTGAAACTTTGTTATTTTGATTCAATATAGCTTTTAACGGCCTTTAGTCCATACAAATCTTTGTTATTTTGTTTAATGTCAAATTCTTTTCAACCAGTAACAATCGATTTTTTTTTAAGAAAGGAATTTAAAAAAAAAATATCAATTTTTGTATGTTATTGTGTGCGTGTGTGGTGTGTCATCCAAGGAAACATGAAAAATAAAAAACAAAATTGAAATTATTCCGTTAAAATAATAACAATTATAATTTTAAAATCAATTACAAAATAAATAAATATAATTCATGGAAATTGAACTTAATGACTATTTCATCGAGACTGATGCAAGTGGTGAAATTGTTGCTAACGGGGGCAATGTTTTACTTCGAAATCTAATAAGTAAGTACCTACTTAAATAATGTAAACAAAAATAAAATATATTAGAAATTGCATTATTTGCAGATGGACAGGTACTGGAAGTGTCATTTTCGGATGTTGCTGCTTCTTTATGGGTTTGGGGATATTAAATATCTTGACTATTTAGAGTCGTCTGTAAAACTTATAAATGAGGAAACCGAAAGGGAGGCGGCATTGACAATGGCAGAAGAGGAAACACACTCTCTTCGAACTGTGCAAATTTTTAAGTGGGACGAGGGAATGACTTAATATACTATATATGCTTAACGAATATTTAGTGAACATGTCCTGTGTGGGTCCACTAAAACGGTTTAAAACGAAGAAACGAATATGGGACCACATAGCGAAAAAAATCGAGCTTAAATTTAAAGTGCATCTTGCTGCCACATAAGTCGAGATCAGATATAACTGCGTTCTCAAAAGAACGAAGCAGACCCACAAAAACAACACCACCAGCGGAGCCGTTCGGCAAGAAACAATGTACGATGAGGAGATGTATGGTATTGTGCAGTTGGACGATTCGATTGTGATCGACACAGCGTTGCCTCCGGGGAAATATTTTCAGAAATCTGTTGCGTTTCCTCCAAGAGTGGAAACAGAAACATCCCGATCACAGTTCTATTCGGATTGTCCAGGTTCTACAATAGCATCATCTTCAGCATCATCGAAAACGTTAAAAAGAAAAGCAACAACACCAGCACTAGCACCAACAATAACACAAGCAACAACACGAGCAACAAAATAAGTAACACCACTAACAATAACAGCCGCCTCCATACCATCTAGTTCAAATTTTTCTGATGACCCGTCACCACGTCGTCGGCAACGGAAAACCATCCACAAGACAATCGCCGAGAAGATGATGGACCAAAAAAATCAGCTGTTCCAACAATTTTTTCAAATAATAGAGAAAAAGACGAAGCACGCCTAAAAGAACGAATACGATTTAATAACGAACGTCTCGCAATTATGAGGAGTGTGACAGAAAACACGAAAAAAAAAACCATATTATTTGAATTATTACTTAAAATATTACCTTCTTCATAACTTTGCTTCTTAATTTGTTAAATTTTATTTATAAATCGTAGAATAAGCAGCCCGAAATAATTTTTTATTCTAACCCTGGAGCCTAAAGCCTCAACTATATAGACCTACTCTTGTACAAAAGTGAGAAATTAAAATGCTCGCTAAAGAATTATGCTTGCAAAAAAACATACGAAAATTGTTCTGACATATAAATTAAACCACTATGCAGAATTCTCCATTGTTTTTTTGCAAGCAAGTGTCTTCAGAATAGATATTTATTTCTCACTTTTGTACTTTTGTACAAAAGTAGGCCTATGTAGGTAAGCCTTAACTCTGTAATACGATTCTAAAGTCAACTCGTTTGAATTCGGAAAATATGTACTATGTAATTTGAAAATCGGAAATTGAAATCAGAATTTTATTTATCTAGATACATTTGCTCGAAAATCGGAAATTTCATTCGAATTTCTGAAATTTCATTCGATATCTATTTACCATACGGAAAAGATTTGCTGAGAGCTTAAATGTAAGTTTTTATTTAAAAAAAAATATGTATGAACAATATTTTTTGATAAAATGTTATAAACAACTTGAAGGAAACACCATATCCATGATGAAATTCAATTTTTCAAGGAATAAACTTAAATAATTAAAAAAGAACTATTTGACTTTTTGTTGAATTTAAAATGTCGTTTTTGACAAAAAACAGATCGATACTCAAAACATTTATTCGAAAGTTGCAAAATATTCATGCAGCATTTCCTTTCGATTCGAAAGTTATACAGAGTGTTATTTGAAATTAGAATCGGAAGACAGAGTTAGGCCCCTGGTTTGGCATTGTTTTTTATTATATTTTCTTTTTTTTTATGTTAGGTCGCCATGGTCTCTGTATGGCGTTAGGAGATACTCCCTCACTGGGTAAGCCGCATCAACCAGAATGTGGTACTGTTTGCCACACATTTTTGGAGGTCTTTGTCAATTGGCGACTCTTGAAATACCCGAGCATCCGAGCTGGAAGAGCCAACAAAAACATCCAAACATTTTTTAGCTGTAGCTCATATGCCTTGCAGAGTAATGGAAATCAATTCATCGCGATTCACATGTACGTAGATCGAATTTTATGTGCCGAGCTTCGGATGTATAGCTTCCATCCATGAATCCGGAAAGGTAAACAATTTTGTCACACAGGAGTTATTTCAATTCTTTAGATTTTGCAGCTTTTTTAGCACTTGTCTTTGGCATTTTAATATGCTGCGAAGAAATCTCATATAAAAATTCCAAAAATGAAGTCTGGCATCTATAGGCATTCGATGGTGTATGTTAAAAAGGTTGGATACTTCGCAATAGGTATTTTTGTTTCCAGCAAACCTTTAAAATGTAGTAATTTTAGAACAAAAATTAAATGATTTTATAATTACTGCTCAACATTATTGACATTTTCTTATAATAAGAACTCAGTTATCTGTTAAGATAGTGTTCCAAAGGACAAAATTATCTTTGAAAATGGTTCAGATTTACTTCAAGTTTAAAAAAAAATCTTTTATTTAAATAATGGAAAATCTAACATCTTTTTTGAAACAGAAACCAGACTTTCCACAAGGTATCCCAATCAGAGCTAAGAATTTTTCCATCAGGTCATATTTTTGGATATTGTCGTTTAAAAAAAATAAAACATTATGAAGTTTGGTCTGGTTTCTGTAACCTTGTTGACCAGAGTGTTATTGAATTCTTTAGGTTTTTTTAAAGGAAGTCCAATTTATGGAATTTTCGAGAGAAACAAAAAACTGTCTAGTAATATTTGTATGGAAATTTTAGTACTGTGAAACCGGGTTTTCGCTATTGAAGCTAGTAGGTATGTACATACAATCATTTATAGTTTATTGAATTACAAATATTTAGAAAAGAATCAGAAAATCTGAAATGTTTCCGTCAAGTGCGTTTTTACCTTTATTGTGTGTGTTCTATGATATAAACAATATCACCCTTATTTATAAAGAAAAAATAGTTATTTTAGCTCCCGTGTTTAGGAAAATTACACCATGGAATAAAAATGTTCCAGGCTCAAATGGAGCAGTAAGCAATTGTTTTAAGTTTGCGCCCAGAAAATCTTTATTACATGGTGTAGTTTTCCTAAACACGGGAGCTACAATATCTATTTTTTCTTTTTGTATACGGGTGTATGTGTTTAGTCGGCCAGTTCACAATTTGTGAACATTTTATCCTCAACAAAATTATTATTCACCGAATTCCTTTCCTTTCTTGAAAACATTTTTCGTAATCTTAAACCAAAACTCATTAGATTCGTCGGAAGAGACGCAATCGTTGACAACTGCACCTGATTCGTCGGACGAGACGCAATCATTACCCAAACTCTACCAGAATCCTTGGAAGAGACAACTTCATTGCTACACCAGGTTCATAAACCGAATTATGAAAAATGGATCCACTGACAAAAAGACAAGAAATCGGCAGCAATATGACAAAGCTGCTCGAAACAATAAAAAAGAACAAATATTAAGAAGAACAGCAGAGTACCTAAAAACAAATTTTGTGTCCAAGAATACACTATATCAGCCTAAAAACGGCCTTTTAAAAAATAAATTTAAGTTTTTGCAACTTTAATAAAATGTACTTTTTCAAAAAATAAAAATCCAAAACTAGTTCCAAGTCGAAACTTATTTTGCCTAATAGCCTCCAAAATTCCATCCAAAAATATAAATAATTGAAGGCCTTATCACATAAAAGCAAATATGTAACTTTATTTGTTCCCCCCTTTAAAAATTCCAAAATTTGAAAAAATAAACTTGGTTCATTTAGCAATTACCTACACGCTTTAATAACCCTGTGACTTTTAAGTACCTTATAACTTATCAAAATTCCAAAAAACACCCCCACGGCCCCTCTTTCCAAAAACCCGAAATACAAAAATGGATCCAAATAGGATATACAACCAAATGTAATTGTTCCAAGATTTCATGTAAAAATAACCATAATCAAAGATTTAACAACTAAAAAAGCATTTTTACGATATTAAATATAATTCTTATTTTGCCCCCTCTTTTTCGGGATCCAACAAAAGAAAAATAGCTTAATTTACTATTAGAACATCTTTACAATTCACAAATCAAAAATGTATGAAAAAAACATAATTTAAAAAAAAAATTATCACATATCCCCCTATTCTGTTCAAAAATTAAAAATCGTCCGAAATCTATAACTTTTCCCAATGTTAATTAATCCATATGAAAATGCCAGCAAGTATCATTAAAAATATAAGGAATAGAAGATCTTAAACCAAAACTAAATTTCTTAAGATATTACATTGAAACTCTTGAATTAAGTTCCCCTCTTAAATTTAAAAATTCTAACAAGTTTGTAAGGGTTTTCTAGAACTCTTTTAAAAATGTCCCATCCAATATAACTAAAAAAAAATTAATTTTAATTATTTTTAAATAATTTTAAAAAATGCTACACAGACCTTTAGTTTTTTTTTTTTCAAAATGAAAACTTAAGAAAAACTTCTAAATGGTAATATATCTAAAACTCATTGCTCTATAATATTATTTAAATAAAAATGAATTCAAAGCAAAAAAAAAATATTTACGAATCTAATATTAAACTTTTGTTCTGAAACTGTTGTTATGAAATTCAACATTCAAAAACTTGTTCCAGGTTGTTTTAGGGCTCTTTTTAAGTTGTTCCAAGCTTTCGTTTCTTAAAATTGATATTTAGTATGAGAAATTTCAAAAAAAATGCACCCCTGCCCCCCCTTTAAAGATATCCAAAATCTAAAACTTGTTCCAGGTGCAAAATCACTCAAATGCAATTGTTCCAAGGATTTGTGCAAAAATATTGAAAATTAAAGTTTTAAATGCAAAAAATCGTTTTCTGGCCCCCCTTTTCAGATATCCAAAATCTTAAACTTGTTCCAGGTCTAAACCACTCAAATGCAACTGTTCCAATGATTCATGCAAAAATACTAAAAATTAAAGGTTTTAATCCAAAAAAACGATTTAAATGAAAAAATCATGTTAATTTTGCGCTGGCAACCCTTTTACGAAATTCAAAATTCAAAAACTTGTTCCAGGTTGTTCTAGAGCTCTTCTAAGTTATTCCAAGCTTTCGTTTCTTAAAATTGATATTTAGTATGAGAAATTTAAAAAAAAATGCTCGCCCGCCCCCCCTTTTGAGATATCCAAAATCTAAAACTTGTTCCAGTTGCAAAATCACTCATATGCAATTGTTCCAAGGATTCGTGCAAAAATATTGAAAATTAAAGATTTTAATGCAAAAAAACGTGTTGGAACAATTGCATATGAGTGATTCTGCAACTGGAACAAGTTTTAGATTTTGGATATCTCAAAAGGGGGGGCGGGGGAGCATTTTTTTGAAATTTCTCATACGAAATATCAATTTCAAGAAACGAAAGTTTGGAATAACTTAGAAGAGCCCTAGAGCAACCTGGAACAAGTTTTTGAATTTCGTAAAAATTTGCCAGCGCAAAATTAACATGATTTTTTCATTTAAATCGTTTTTTTAGATTAAAATCTTTAATTTTTAATATTTTTGCATGAATCCTTGGAACAATTGCATTTGAGTGGTTTTGGACCTGGAACAAGTTTTAGATTTTGGATATCTGGAGAGGGGGCCAGAAAACGTTTTTTTTGCATTAAAATCTTTAATTTTCAATATTTTTGCACGAATCCTTGGAATAATGGCATTTGAATGATTCTGCACCTGGAACAAGTTTTAGATTTTGGATATCTCATAAGGGGGGGCGGGGGAGCATTTTTTTGAAATTTCTCATACTAAATATCAATTTTAAGAAACGAAAGCTTGGAACAACTATGAAGAGCCCTAGAACAACCTCGAACAAGTTTTTGAATGTTGAATTTCATAAAAGGGGGTCAGAAAAAAAGTTTAATTTTAGATCGTAAATATTTTTGTTTTGCTTTGAATTAATTTTTATTTAAATAATATTATAGAGCAATGAGTTTTATATACATTACCATCTAGAAGTTATTCTTAAGTTTTCATTTTGAAAAAAAAGAACAAGAGAGGTCTGTGCAGCATTTTTTAAAATTATTTAAAAATAATTTAAATTAATTTCTTTTAGTTATATTGGATGGGACATTTTTAAAAGAGATTTTAAAACCCTAACAAACTTGTTAGAATTTTTAAATTTAAAAGGGGAACTTAATTCAAGAGTTTTAATGTAATATCTTAAGAAATTTAGTTTTGGTTTAAGATCTTCTATTCCTTATATTTTTAATAATACTTGCTGGCATTTTCATATGGATTAATTAACATTGGGAAAAGTTTTAGATTTCGGACGATTTTTAATTTTTGAACAGAATAGGAGGGGGGGATGTGTGATAATTTTTTTTTTAAATTATGTTTTTTCATAAATTTTTGATTTGTGAATTGTAAAGATGTTCTAATAGTAAATTAAGCTATTTTGCTTTTGTTAGATCCCGAAAAAGGGGGCGCAAAATAAGAATTTTATTTAATATCGTAAAAAATTTTTTTTAGCTGTAAAATCTTTGATTATGGTTATTTTTACATGAAATCTTGGAACAATTACATTTGGTTGTATATCTATTTGGATCCATTTTTGTATTTCGGGTTTTTGGAAAGGGGGGCTGTAGGGTGTTTTTTGGAATTTTGATAAGTTATAAAATACTTAAAAGTCACAGCATTTTTAAAGCGTGTAGATAATTGCTAAATGAACCACGTTTACTTTTTTAAATTTTGGAATTTTTAAAGGGGGGAGCAGGGGAGCAAATAAAGGGACATATTTGGTTTTATGTGATAAGGCCTTCAATTATTTATATTTTTTGATGAAATTTTGGGGGCTATTAAGCAAAATAAGTTTCGACTTGGAAAAAGTTATGGATTTTTTTTTTTTGAAAAACGGGGGCCAATACATTTTATTAAAGTTGCAAAAACTTAAAGATATTTTTTAAAGACCGTTTTTAGTGTATTCTCAGGCACAAAATTTTTTCAACACATGTATTTAATGACAGATATTTGGAATCTAAGCTTTTTAGAAAAAGAAAAAAATTTGGGGAGCCGTATTTTCCATTTTTGAAAAAAAGTTTCGAAGGCCATATCTTTAAAAATACACTTTTTAAAACTAAAATTTCTTGGAAGAACACTTTTCGAAACCTGAAAAAAATATAAAAAATTGGAATTTCGAACGAAAAAAGGGGGCTAGAATTTTTTTGAATTTTGCCCATAACTTTTGAAATTGTGAACATAGAGATCCAAAAACTTGGAACAATGTTCAAACCAACTTTTAGAATCTGGAACATTTTTTAAAATTTCAATTTTCGAAAAAAGGGGGGCTACGTCAAAAACGGTTTTTAGGTCTAAAACCCCCATTTTTGATTATTTTTCAAAAAAAAAACTTGGAACAATCCGGAACAACTCGGGAGAAACCTGGAACAACTTTTAAAAATTTCTAATTCGAAAAAAGGGGGCTAACTTCACACACTCGAGGAAGTATTACTTTTTGGAATTTTTGATGACACAAATGGAAAGGAGTACTTTATGGGTCAAGTTGAGAGTTTGCAAGAGAGGTATTCGGAAACGCTAGTGTCATTAAAAGAAATGAAAAATCAAGAAACCACCTCCGCTTCAGAACATGATGTTAAGTTACCAAGAATGCAGATTCCTGCGTTTGATGGAAGATTCAATACATGGATAGAGTTCCATGACATATTTGATCAAGTGATTCATCGGAACAAATGCCTATCCAACGTAAAGAAGATGCAATATTTAAAGAATAACCTTAGAGGAGAAGGAGCCAAGCTTTTGAGCCACATAGAAGTCAGTAACGACAACTACAAGATGTCGTGGGACTTAATTAATGAAAGGTACAACAATAAAAGAAAGCTACTCTCGGCTTATATAAATACGTTACTTTACCAGTCAAAGCTTGAGACAGAATCATCCACCTGCTTAAAGAGATTCCACGACACGACCAAAGAGTGTATGTATGGAACAGAATGCGTTTGAATCAGCACATCATCATGGGATCCTTTTGTTTTACACCAACTTATTCAAAAGCTCAGTCCCGAGCTCAAAAGACATTCGAAAATAAAGTCAAATCTGACTTGATGACTTTATTTGTCTCTTCCAAATCAAGTCAAAAAAAGTAAAATATTTGAAAATTTTGTTTATAGTAAAAAAAAAGTCAAATATCAAAATACCAAATATTAATGATAACATACGAGTAAATACATTTTATTAATTATAAACAAAACATAAAGTATTTCAACTTCAAATCAACGAGTTAATTAAAATAAATAATATTTCATAAATTAATAATATATAAAAATAGGTACTTAAGTTAAGGTACATAAAGTTAAAGATCTTCAAAATCTATATATCTATACTTTTGTATATAGCTTATGTTCCAACTTTTTTTTACTTCTGCAGGAATCCCAAAGTTATTGCAACAGTTTTTATTGTGCATATGATTTCTTAGCGTCAAAAAAGAATTAGTTAACAACAGCTGTATTCTGTTTCTTTGTTTCGTTTTGATCAAATTTAATTGACTAAAAATTCTTTCTATACTTCTGTATTGGAAATTGGCAAAACCAATATTGATATAGAAAACTTGGCCAACTATTTAAATGGATTTTCTCCACTGGCATCCTTATACGAATAAACTTCGCATCAGAAAGGCACTGTCTATTTTATGTTTTTCCATTTTATAAAACAAAGATTGCTCCACTGGCTTAAAATCTTTTCTTTTGAATCAGGCTCAACCTTCATCTCTTCCAGTTTCCAGAACTGGAAGCAATGAGCTTTTGTTTTGGGAAAGGCATGTGTCGACAGAAAGCATGCCGATCTGTTTGAGAATTTTTTGATTTTTCGCCACTCTCTGCTGTAATTCTTTTATTATTTTAATAATAAAACTTTTGCAGCTTTTTTTCTAAAAATATGAATTTCTTCGTCGCTCACTTCCGATTTGATTTTCAATTCGTTAAGTTTTTTCTCGCACTCTGCTCCCAGATAACGATAAGTTTGTAAACCAAAACCAGTTGTTTTGTGCGGCTTATAACTAAACAGCATATGATTGGAATTTGGGAATGGTTTTTGTTAGGCTGTACTCCATATTAAATATATTCAAAGGTAAATTCATTGATTGCAGTTCATAGTATAACACATTACACTCGGCCTAGACTGAAGTTGAAATGTATTTTAAAATATTTTAACAAAATGTTAAGTTGCATATTGAAATATTGAATAAAGTCAAAACACTTTTGACAAGATTTGTATTTCATTTCGTGTCAACAGCGATGAAATCTTGTCAAATTTGACATGAAACAGGTCAAAACGGCATCACTGTTTGGAAGCCGTTGGAGAGAGCAGCAGGCAAAAGCCGAAAATACCAATGCGAAGTTCAGTACGAAATTATATCGCCGTAAATGAACCCAAATGTGTATATTGTCAGAAGATGCATTCAATCTACAACTGCAATGCATTCCTCGCGTTAAGCAGCCAGAATCGTGAAGACGCTATAAGACGACTGAAGTTATACCGTAATTGCCTCAACCACTCTATAATCGACAATTGTTATAGCCGTAGAACTTGCTGTAAATGTCAAAGTCAACACCATACATTACTTCACCATGAAACAACAAGGCCAGTTAAAGTCCAAAGCACCGTAGCAGAACGAAACACAGACGTGTTATTGGCCACAGCAGTTGTAAAGGTAACATCAGTTAATGGAAAGCAGGAGGACACAGGCTCCCAAGGTTCATTTGTAACTGAGAATACTGCCCAATTGCTTTCACTCCCAAGGACAAGAGCTTATGCAAAGGTATCAGGTGCTACAAATGCTGCAACATCTTTGGGAAAAATGCAACTAAAAATTCAGCAGCAATTCCCGTCATCTTTCAAAGTTAAGATTGAAGCATTTATTCTGGCAAAACTAACAAAACAACTTCCAAACACCCATTTTAATCAGACCACACCTTGGAAAGACTGTGTCTTAGCTGATAAAACAAATCAGGCCCAATTGATCTAATAATTTGGGGCCGACGTATACACAAACATTATTCCCAAGGGTTTGCGAAAAACTTCCAATGGAATGCTGGCACAAGATACGGGCTAGGATGGATCATTTCCGGAAAATGATCACTACCACAGATACAAATTAAAATAGTTTCAATGATTTCTAAACTGGATTTAAATAGTTTAGAGAAACAATTGCGTCAGTTTGGGGAGATAGGAGAACCGCAGAGAGAGACAATAGTTGAATCTTCGGATAATATTTGCGAAACACACTACAAAAAAACCCATCGGTGAAACAAAGATGGCACCAATACGGTAAGGATTCATTTAAATACAACAAGAAGGTATTAGGTGATTCAAAAAGGCGAGCTACAGCTAGACTGCTTCAACTCGAGAAACAACTCAGAACAGATGCCAAACTAGCTCAGGAATACAGGAAATTCATGTCGGAATATTTAACGTTGGGCCACATGAAATTAGTAAAATCCAATACTACCAAAGACGAAGTTTATTATTTACCACACCAAGCTGTTATAAAAGAAGACAGTTCAACAACAAAATCAAGAGTTGTTTTTGACGCTTCATCAAAAACAAGCAATGGGATAAGCTTAAACGAAAACATGCTTGTAGGACCTAGACTACAAGCTGATCTTTAATATTATTTCGATGGCGTAAATACCATTATGTCTTCACTGCAGACATTGAGGAGGTGTATCGTCAAATTAAGATTGACGATCGAGACCAGAACTATCATACGAATACTTTGGAGATTCGCAATTAACCAGCCTATTGAGGAATATGCGCTATCAACTGTTACATACGGTACCGCATCCACACCGTATCTGGCAATAAACACACTTAAGCAACTCGCTGAAGATGAGTCTACAAAATACCCCGTAGCAGCAAAAGTAATAAACGAAGATTTTTACGTAGATGACATGATGACAGGAGCAGACACTATCATAAGAAGATGAAGAAATTAAAATATTAAAATATTGAATTGAATTGCAGACACTATCGTTCAAGCGAAGAAAATGCAACGTGAGCTGTGTCAAATAACTTCTACCAGAGCGTCAAACTTGTCGAGTTGTAGAAGCTGAGTAAGGTCAATGAGTCTCGAGATTATCTCTCCAGATGAGTCCTGAAACCAAAGGGCGCTTCAATTTCCCCGTACCCTTCCTCTCCTTTTCTACCCCTCCCTCCCCTCCCTCGAAGGTACGGCGATGACGCTGTCCGGCGTTACTACCCGTCCGCTCCTAAAGCTTCCACAACGGTATGGCGATGACGCTGTTCAGCTTTCCCTCACCCGATAATATCCCTCTCTCGACAGTACGGCGATGAAGCTGTCTGTCGGTCTCTCCCACTGACGGTACGGCGAAAATGCTGTCCGGAATCCTGCAACCATTCCTTCCCCGTCAGTATGGCAACGTCGCTGTCTGAAATCCTTCCCCCTTAAATCAATCTCTGTACAGATGGACCACCCTTTCTTCGCCTCTCGTGGGAACAAAATGAACAATAAAAAAAACAAAAGGATAGATATTTTTGAGACCGGTTCTTCTTCTAAACCGGGCGGCAGCACGGCGCCAGCGCTGTTTGCCGTTTCTCCTGTGTTGTGTATCAGTGGGGAGGTTGCGGCTAATCGTGATCCCTCATCTGATGCACTTCGCAGCGAGGGAAGTGTTAAGGTAGATTTACCTAAGTCCAGTAGTAGTCGGGTTGTGAATAATGATCCCGCTACTACTACTGCGAGTGAACCTCGCAACCGTCCCGAAAGGGAATCCAACCTAGTGCTGCTGTAGTTGTGAAGCATGGCCCTTCCGGTGCTGGGGGGGGTTCTCTTCCGGGTACGGCAAAACGTAAAACACGGTACAGACCATCTAAAAATCTGTATAAGGATAAGCGTAATGCTGCGAGGATACTGAAGAGCTCTGATGAGCCCGGAGGTACTTCGCAGCATGACGTCAGAATTGAGTGTGCAAAGCGCATTCTTGCTAATGCACAGACCAGCGGTGACTCTACGTCAAAGCGAAAAGGTCTATGGAGGGTACCACACTGGTACCCAAACGGCCCAGAGTGCATAACACCAGCACTCCCCTCAATCCAAATAGCGGACCCACTAATTCTTATAGGGACATTTTGAAGGGTAAAATCGTGATTGTGGTTACCGACAGGAGCGATATAGATGGCACGATTTCTTCTGACCGGTGGCAGGTGGCAAAATTGAAGCTCTCGGCTGGAATCTTAAGTGTAATGAAGGAGAACCCGGGACCACCTCCGATCACAAGCGATGGCGGTTGGCATCAAGGTCATGTCAAACTCATCGTTTGTGACGATCAGATATCTTGTGATCTGTATAAGCTCGCTGTTAGTAGGCTAGGTGAAATCTGGCCAGGTGCGAAACTCGAGGTTGTTGCTAAGGAGGACATCCCATGCAGACCAAGAGCTCGCACTTGGATTCCAGCTGAACCTTCCTGCATGGATGATATTCTCCAGGTAATCAAACTCAGCAATACCTCCCTACCGACTCATAACTGGAAAGCCGCAAGGCTGGAGGAGGCAAGGGGTCTCTATAGGAGCGCGATCGTCGTGGTCAATAAGGAATCCCTTGGCCCCTTGGCGCAGACTCAAGGTGTGATTCGGTTTGGTTTTGAGACGATTACCTTACGGATATATAAAAAAGATGAGGTGATCGTGGAATGCGAGCCTCCACACCCTCTCGAGGCTGAACCTGTGGTTGGGGACCCTGCTGCATCTATTACCTTCCCTAGTTTGGAGGTAGATGCATCCAAGACATTCTCTATTACAGTTCATTCCTCTACTCACGTCGAAAGTCAGACCGAAATGGAGACTGAAGACTATCTAAATATGGTTCTTCTGAGTGAGGATGAGCTCTTGGGCTCCTCTTCTGACTCGGAAGATGTTAATTAAACGGTGGTGGAGGCTGGTCTGCCTAATTGCTGCAGTTAGTCCAGATTAACCTCCAACACTCCATTAAGGCATCGGCCTCTCTTCTTCTCCGTATATCCAGGGGGAATGAAGATATCGTTCTGATCCAAGAACCATGGATGGTCAAATCCTTGGTTAAGGTACTCGGAACTCCTGGATAATACTTACTGTATGCGTCAGATAAAGGTGAACCTAGATCTTGCATACTTGTAAAAAGTAGCATTAATGTATATTTACTCCCTCATTTCAGCGACAAAGATAAAACCACAGCTACGCTAAAAGCGACAAACGGCTTGTACTGGCTAGTGTTAGCGTATCTCGGCTATGACCACCTTGGCCCTCTTCCCGGTAATACACTGGAAAGTCTAGTCACTGAAGCAGAACGGCAGAAAATCCGCCTAATAATTGGAAGTGATGCTAACGGCAACCATGCAGTATGGGGCAGCACTGACATCAATGATAAAGGTGAGTCTCTTTTCGATTATATCTTAAGTACTAACCTTATAGTAAGTAACGTTGGGAACGAACCCACAATTGTTACTAAAACCCGACAAGAGGTACTAGACATAACTCTAGTCTCAGACACAATTCATCATTTTATAATGAATTGGAAAGTTTCCAAAGAACATTCGTTCTCCGATCACAGATACATTCAGTTTAGTCTGAATTTTGAAGTTCCCACTTCCCGACCAGAATTTCGAAATTATAGGAAAACTGATTGGTCCAAATACAGGAAAACACTTGATAGTTTAATTAAACCTGAACTTCTAAGTCCTCCCTCTAATACGACTGAACTTGATATCAAAGTCAATGAGCTCACATTAGCCTTAAATAAGTCAATGGCCATATCCTATCCACTTATTCAAATAAGGGGAAAAGGAAAACCTCATTGGTGGGCCTCAGGGCTTGAGCCTCTCAGAAAAAACTGTAGGAAGCTCTTTAATAGAGTAAAAAGCACAAGAGCAGTTTCAGACTGGGAATCCTATAAAGAAGCCCTAAAATCATATAAAAAAGAATTGAGGAAATCTAAACGCGCTCCTTGGAGAGCCTTCTGTGGTAGAGTAGAAGAAACCTCCGAAGCATCAACACTTAGGAAAATCCTCTCAACCAGTCCAGTAATGCCCAGCTGTCTGAAAAATGCTGACGGCTCTTGGACCAATACTTGCGAAGAATCGCTCAATCTGCTATTAGATACTCATTTTCCAGGTAGCTCCCAAACTTTAAACTTTTCCACAAGGTCTGATAACAAGGGAAAAATTGCTGTCGGCCATCAACAGCTTCAAACCTTACAAGTCTCCAGGACCAGACGGCATAATACCAGCCGAACTTCAAATGAGCTCATGTATAATGCTTCCTATTTTAGAAATAATCTTTAATAGCTGCTTGAACTTGGCTCATATTCCTAGTTCATGGAGAGAAGTAAAAGTTGTTTTTATACACAAAGCAGGTAAATGCTCCCATGTTAATCCGAGAGATCTCAGACCTATTAGTCTATTATCATTCCTTCTCAAAACTTTTGAACGACTGTTTTATATCCATTTACGTTCTAGTATTGATACGAGACTCTTGTCTCAGGCTCAACACGCGTACTGCAAAGGGAAATCGGTGGAAACGGCACTACATACATTGCTACGCACCATCGAATACTCCCTCCACCATAAAGAATATACAATGCTTGCTTTCCCAGATATAAAAGGCGCTTTTAACAATGTCGACACATCTGCAATCGCATCTGCGCTGTCATGTCTGAAAGTAGACAGTTCGCTTGGTGAACTGATCAATCAAATGCTGACCAGCAGGATTATCAATTCAAAACTGGGCGATTTCTCTGCAAAAAGATCAGTCAGTAGAGGTACGCCGCAAGGCGGTGTTCTATCTCCCTTTCTCTGGAACTTGGTAGTAAACGAACTGCTAACGGACGATGTTGCTACCGCCGTATCAGGTAAGCATCATATTGTATTAAAAGATCTCTTACAGAATGCCTTGAACAAGCTTATAAACTGGGCAGAACGGTGTGGACTGGGTGTGAACCCCCACAAAACTGAACTTGTCCTCTTCTCCAGAAAATATTAAATTCCACACATAGATCCTCCCATCATTAAAAGAATTCCACTAACATTCTCCGACAAAGCTAAATATCTGGGTCTTATTTTAGATAAGAAGTTAAGTTGGAAACCTAATATAGTAGAAAGAGCCAAGAAGGCCACCGGAGCACTCTTCTCTTGCAAGAAAGCCATTGGGAGTAAATGGGGACTCCAACCTCGTATTACTCACTGGCTATACATTTCGATAATTAGACCGATTTTAGCATACGGGGTGGCAGTATGGGACAGCTCTAGATAAAGCGGTCAACCGCGATAAACTTAGTAAAGTCCAAAGATCAGCCTGCATGTGTATAAGTGGAGCACATCGTTCTACTCCTTCCGCGGCACTGGACACTCTTCTTCATCTGACACCCCTCGATATATTTAGTAAACAAACGGCAGCAAGTACGGCAATCCGTCTAAAAGCCTCTTCACAGTGGACCAATAATGAAATAGGCCACTCAGCTATTCTGAACTCATACAGATCACTTCCAAGTATAATTGACTACACCATCCCACAATTCCGTTTCGATAAAGATTTTCAAGTTGCCATACCTTCCAGATCCACATGGGAGGACGTGACATTTTTGGAAGACGAATCTATTCATTTCTATACGGACGATTCAAAAACCGATGATGGGGTTGGTGGAAGCGTGTACTCAGAAAGATTAAATTTAAGTCTCGCATTTCGTCTTCCAGACCATTGTAGCGTGTTTCAGGCGGAACTTTTGGCGATAAAAGAAGTTTTATCTTGGCTTAAGGGAAACGTGATATTGACTTCTGATATCCGCATCTTCTCAGACAGCCAAGGGTCCATAAAATCTTTCGACTGTGTCTCTACAAACTCTATAACAGCCCTAAACTGTCGATCATCTCTTATAGAGATGACACAGCAGTTCAATATTCTCCTTTGTTGGGTGCCGGGCCATAGGGACATTCCGGGTAATTGTAAAGCTGATGAACTCGCCAAAGGTGGAACAAGACTACCTATTTTACCTGAAAAGGTAGACACCGGTATGCCTATAGCTACATGCAAATTTTTGCTGAAGCAAGATGCTTTAAGGAGAACAAACTTTAGGTGGAACAACGTAACCATTTGCCTTGCAACAAAACAGATCTGGCCTACGCTTGATGGGAGGCGCCCTAAGTGTTTGATATCTTTGAAAAGATTGCATATCAGCTCCGTAATTGGTGTCGGGCACTGTCTAATAGGCAAACACCCAAATTGGCTTGGAGTTTTCGCCAACGACTTTTGCAGGAGCTGTATGGAGGAAGAGGAGGAAGAATCTGTTCCCCATCTTCTCTGCACATGCCCTGCCCTATCCCAAAGACGTAGGCTCCATCTCAGAGACTTCTTCTTCAATGATCCTAGTGATCTAACAAACATAGACATAAGTAGTCTCGCACGCTTCATTAGAAGCTCGAACTGGTTTTTACGAGTGGGGAGAAAATCTCTCTAGATTCACGTTGTATCACAACGGACCAACTTATGGTCTAAGTGTGTCAGTTGCTTGCTGGCAGCCGCTTCAACCTAACCTAACATAACCTGTGTCAAATAACAGAAGCAGGGGGTTTCACATTAAGGAAGTGGACGAGCAACAACCACTCCTTATTAAAGTCAATTCCAGAGGACCGACGAGAGAAAGGTATTCTCGAAATTTCCGACAATGAGTCAATAAAGGCCCTTGGAATTCATTGGGCTCCGAAAAAATATCGATTCCATATGAAAGTGAGAACATCACCAATTGGTACAACCGTAACGAAGAGATTGTTATTATAAGAGATTGCCAGGATCTTTGATCTACTTGGATGGACAACATCCGTCATAATTACTTCAAAATAATGTTGCAGGAATTATGGAAGCAAGAACTCGCATGGGACGATCCACTTCCAGATCAACTTACAAAAGTATGGATAAAGTTTATTGAATCGCTTCCAGCATTGCAAGAAATAAACATACCAAGATGGATACATACCACTACGGAATGCCCAAAAATTGAATTATACAGTTTCTGCGTTGCAAGCGAAAAGGCGTTTGCTGCGGTCGTTTACAGCAAAGTAACAACACAAGAAAGAAACGTAGTCATCCGACTCTTGACCAGGGTTGCAAAAGCTTAAGCCTTTTTTTAGCTTAAGCCCTTGTTTAATTCTTAATTCAGTCGTGGATTGTGAATTGAAAAATATTTAATTCACAAGCCCTTTGTGATTTGTGAATTGAAAAATATTCAATTCACAAGCTCTTTCTGATTTGTGAGTTGAAACGTATTTAATTCACAAGCTCTTTGTGATTTGTGAATTGAAAAATATTTAATTCATAAGCCCTTTGTGATTTGTGAATTGAAAAATATTCAATTCACAAGCTCTTTCTGATTTGTGAACTGAAAAATATTTAATTCACAAGCTCTCTGTGATTTGTGAGTAGAAGCCCGTAGCGTAATGGTTAGTGCGTTCGACTGTCACGCTGGAGGTCTGGGATCGCTTCCCAGCCTCGTCCACCTAAAAACTAAAAAGTTTTTTTTCAGGGCTACTGCCTCTTGCGAGGAATCGACAAATCCTCCAAGAGTATTACTTGTCACGAATAAGTGCTTCTCGTCTA
Source organism: Melangyna quadrimaculata (assembly GCA_949320155.1). Classification (NCBI taxonomy): domain Eukaryota; kingdom Metazoa; phylum Arthropoda; class Insecta; order Diptera; family Syrphidae; genus Melangyna; species Melangyna quadrimaculata. Next base: position 214,895,196 of record OX439483.1, read on the forward strand.
GACGTTTGGATTCGGCATAAAATTGTAGGTCCCTTCCATTCCTGTCGAAAGGCGCACACAGGAATGGTTGCGAGTTGTTAGTCACTAGGCCCTGGTTCTTCATGAGCCGTTATGCCACTTGATTTATTTATTTATTTTTCTGTGATTTGTGAATTGAAGAATATTTAATTCACAAGCCCTTTGTGATTTGTGAATTGAAAAATATTCAATTCACAAGCTCTTTCTGATTTGTGAATTGAAACATATTTAATTCACAAGCTCTTTGTGATTTGAAAAATATTTAATTCTTTTTCTGATTTGTGAATTGAAAAATATTTAATTCACAAGCTCTTCTGGTTTGTGAATTAAATATTTTTTAACTCACGAATCAACTACTGAATCACGAATTAAACGAGGGCTTAAGCTTAAAAAGATATTAAGCTTTTGCAGCCCTGGTTTCTAATAGTACCTACAAATTGTTGTATTTAAATTATATTTCGAAAAACTGTGTTTTTATTTGACAAATTCAGCAATAAATTACTCATAAGGCCCTTTATTTGGCACACGCGGTTGATTTAAGGCACCATATCAGAAAGAGCTTATGAATTAAATATTTTTCAATTCACAAATCAGAAAGAGCTTGTGAATCAAATATTTTTCCGATTACCGAGTTTGCGAGCTGTCACTCTAATAAGCTTCTAAAATTGATATTACAGAAGATGATTGAAGATGTCACTTTAAAAAGGCTGTATAAAGTTTTTATATAAATTGCTGCCTTTAAAAGTTTTCTGTAACCTTTTTCAATAAGCTTTTTGTTAGCTTTTACTAAAGAATCATAAAGGAATGGCCACGTTCGGGTGGTAGGCAGATTTATGGTATCTGAGATACTTTAGCATCTGATACGTTTTCGAACGACCAAAAACCTTGTACGTAACCAAACCAAATGGCAAACGAAAACCAAGAAAGTGAACAGATGAGATGTCAGCTGTTAGTATAAAGTCTCTCCTAAACCAAACGTGCAAGCGGCGCGGAACATTCACCGACAGCAGTTTTTGTTTAGCATTATTTCTTTGTCATTTTGTTTTTCTGTTTGCGAATGATTCGCCCTGCATAGCGAATGCTGGAATGGTGGAGAGCCTTAATCCAAACAGATCCGAACATTTTTGAGATAGCCTTAGATTTCTTTTTGATATCAGCTGTTTGTTCGTCGGCTGGTTTTTACTTAGGCATTAAAATGGCCCTTAGTAATAAACGAATTTTGAGTCGAATTTATCCTAAGGTTTAAGACAAAAGCTTCAATGCACGATAGACCGAAACAAGGTTTTTGCCCATTAGATAAACATAACATTCGGCATTTTTGTATATCTGCGTATTTATGTGCCGTCACGGTCAGCTTTTATGTTTTTGTTCAACTTAAAGTGAAGACCATAATTACAAATTTAAGTATTTAAATAAATTGTTTCTAAATTCTTAATAAGCAGTAGAAACATTTATAATAACAATCAAATAAAGTTAGATTATTTTTCTTTTCTCCGAACATAAGCAGATGATTGTGAGGTCACACACCTAATGAGCTTATCTTGTTTCTGTTTATCGTGCTCCAGTGGCCGTGTATTTTTTCGGCTTGAAATTATTAAAAATATGCATTATTACTAAGTTTATTTTAAGACTATTGAAATCAATTTAAGACTATTGAAATAAAAATGGAGCAAGGGAACTGCTAAACAAATCGTTTACATGTGTGAAAATTTCTACAGAAGCTCGGATTTATTTAAAGGAAAATTTTAAGTTTAAAAAAAGGAAAAGGTTGATTAAGTTCTTGCATCTTCCTAATTATATCTAAGATAGCTGAGTGGTTAGAGTGGTGGACTCTGTCACGTAGGAGTTCCCGAATTCGATCCCTAGTGAGCTAAAAATATAATTTATGTTTTATAATTGTTTTCAATACTATAATTAATAAATAATTGAATTTTATACTTGATTTCAGGTAAAATGCAGTAAAACTCACATTAAAAAATAAAAATAAAAATGTATCTTTCTTTTTTTTTTATTTATTTTTGTTCACCTTCCATAAGACTTGTATTTCACTTTAATACAACCATGTCCGAAGCCATCTGTCAAGTTGAAGTGTCATTCAAATTTCCAATATCGCTCGTTTAAACTTCGTTTCGGCTTCTTTAGTATTTTATACAATCTGCTACTTTTAAAAGATTTGCGAATAAGTTTATAAGAAGATTTTCCGCAATCACGCATGCAAGCTATATTAGCTTGTATAACATTCTCCTTTTTATGCTTAAGCAAACTTTACAAATGTCGAATGGAACTTCTAAAGCCTATTCTATTAAGCCGAACCGAAGCTGAAATGTTAGTTGGGCACTAACTATCGAAGAACTAACTACAGTAATCTACCAAATTGAAGCCTGCTTAAATTCACGTCACCTATGCCAACACCGGGTCACTTTCTCATAGGGACAGCATTAAATAATATTCAACAGCCTGAAGAACATATCAAGAATATTAATCTATTAAAACGATGGAGGTTAATGGACAAATTAACTAGAGACATATGGAAGGTATGGTCATCAGAATATCTGCATCAATTACAACAACGAACAAAATGGCAGATACCGTTCGCCAACATCAAAGTTGGAGAATTAGTCCTTTTAAAAGATGAAAATCTTCCACCAACTAAATGGCTATTAGGAAGGGTAATGAAGACACATCCAGGCCCGGACAACAGAGTAAGAGTTGTAGACATAAGATGTAAAGGCACTAATGTACTTACTAGACCAATTACAAAAGTATATAAACTACCAATGGAAGAAAATGAGCCAGCTGAAGTACAAATCACTGTGGCGCACATAAATGGTCACTTAAGTTTCCGAAATTCAAACGAAATGGTTAGCAGCACACAAGAACAACGATGTACAAATACTCACTGCGTACAACATAGTTATGGATAGGATGTCCATCTTATCTCTTTAAAATAGAACATGTTCTCTTTTTTCACTCTGATCTTTTTTACACTATCTTTTTCTTTATAGATCTATTTTTTTAATGAAATTCGCTTTTGTTTTATTGCAATAATTTGTATTTCAATGTCAATTAATAGACTTAATGGCCCTATTCTGCCGTTGCGAGGCTCACAGGTAAAAAATTTTTGTGAGTGAGGTTTCTTATGATGTGGTCACAATTTCTTATTCTGTTGGAGCCCTTATAAGAAACCTCACAAAAACAACGTGAGTTGTGATCTGCCAAGGAGCAGATAATAATTTGTACGGTTTTATAAGGCGAGTTCACCACGAGTTATACGTTTATTGTGACTTGTGAAACATCAGTGAGGTTGCCAGAATAAGGCTGTAAAATGCTAGTTGTCTCAATACGCTACTTACATTACCCGCGTTTTTTTTTTGGCATTCTAAAAATAGTACAGTAGAAAATTACCAAAAAAACGCATCCGCAGTAGCCTGGTTTTTGTATTTCAAAATTGGTTTAACTGAAAGAACACCTGCCAGAATATTAAAAAAAATATATATAGTATTTGTGAGAATCAGAAGCAGTCAAAATTAACTTCACAAAAAAACTAATAGTAACAAACATTTGAGAATGAAATCACCAAAAATCCAACTCTAGCCCCTTATCAAAACGAATAGACCACATTTCTTACCTTCTAGTTGTATTTTGTTCAGCAATTCATACATCTATACCAACGTGTGTTCGATTTTTGAAATTATGACGCTTGATTCGTTTATTTTGCTTTTTTTATTTTGTTGTGTTCTCTTTTTTGTTCCCTATTTTGCTCTAAATGTTCTCTTTTTTATAGCTTTTAGAGCAAAATGTCCTCTTTTTGTAAAGTACCCAGATGGACACCCTACCATTGGACTATTAGAAGAATTGGAATCAAAGTATAATATCTTAATCATGGTTACATTACAGAGGGCAGAAATGCTAAACTGCATTACACCTAGAGAATTAATGTCAACTATCCATACGGCATCAAAACACTTACCACCTACCATGAAAATTCTTTCTAAACCGCATCAAAAAATGCTGACAAGGAGAAACGAGACACATATCATCGCTCAATGGTTTTTTCCATTGATCACCAGCACAACATTCAACATAGTCAAAATAACGCCAATACCACGAAAGATTAGCAATAATTCATACGTCATTCCAGTCATTACAAATGCAATCATTGCGACTGATTATAATAGCCAGACTTATTTTGAGCTCCCAGAAAGAGAATTCCTTCAATGTACAAATCAGGAAACACACAATTTATATGTGCTCCAACGGTCATAAGCAGAATCGATACAAATTCCCAGGGCCAACCATATGTGCAAGATGTGCAAATGCACAGGGCGCAACATTCGCAACACTAGAAGTTCAATCCTACATACTCAATTTCCAAATATTTCACTCTGTTCGTATAAAAGAAAAAAATCTCAACACAAAAAAGTTCCATGCCACCTCATATATGCAAGATTTATTTCATGCACACTGAGTCCCAAAATTAACATAGAGAATATGACAACGAAAAATACTTATTCATACTGAATCATGTGGGCTAGAACATGCAGGTTTTGTATTACGCACCGTACTCTTTGTATGTGACTTCTCATCAACGAAAAAAAAACAACAAAAAAATGTATCCGAAAGAGAGAACAGATAGGTTGGTGTGCTACCTACTACTCCAATAGTCAATGGATGTTCAAATTTTTTTTTGCACACAGAGTATCGAAATCGCAACTAACATGGGAAAATATTTAAAAAAAAAAACCTATTTATACGGAATCATATGGGCCAGAGCGTGCAGGTTTTCGTATTGCACACTGCAACTGCGTAAGGGTTAAGTGCCTGCTTACACAGGAGATGGAATGTGGAAATTTTAATAGAATGGAAAAGGATAATAGAGTCGCGTTGTATCTGGCCTGGTGCAGATTGTTTTAATTGTTTTTTCGCTTTGTTGGTTAAGATTAAATAAATAGCTATCAGTTTGTAATAGAAGTGACGTATTTTGTGAAAGTGTTTACCTATTATTCGTTTTTCCAAAATGGATAAAAAAATCCTTCGGGGCAGAATTTAGAAAAAGGCGAAGGCTTGTTGAGGCCGAAAATAAAGAACAGAGCAAATATTTCGCAAAATTTTTAAAACGCAGCGAGGAACAAGCAGATGGGGAAAATGTAAGTATTAAAATAAATAAATAATATATAATTATATATGAATATTGACTGTATAACGCTGCAATGCGATTTAACAAAAAAAAACTTTTTCTTACAAAAAAAAAAAATTAACTTAAGAAAAAATTAACTTTTTTACAAAAAAAATTAACTTTCTTACAAACAAAAATTAACAAAAAACAATTAAACTTTCTTACAAAAAAAAAAAAACTTTTTTACAAAAAAAAAAAATTAACTTTTTTACAAAAAAATAATTACTTTTTTACAAAAAAAAATTAGCTTTTTTACAAAAAAGAATTAAGCTTTTTACAAAAATATAAAACCTTTTTTCAAAAAAAAAATAACTTTTTAACAAAAAAAAAAAAATTATTTACAAAAAAAAAATTTACAAAAAAAATTAACTTTTTAACAAACAAAAATTAACTTTTTTACAAAAAAAAAGTTAAACTTACAAAAAAAAAAGTTTAACTTTTTTTGAAAAAAGAATTAAACTTTTTTACAAAAAAAAATTAACTTTAAAAAAAATTAGCTTTTTTATAAAAAAAATTTACGTTTTACAAAAAAATTCTTTAGACTTTGATGATCTAATTTCTGAATTTGCAAAATGTAAGGCTAGAAAAGTAAGTTTAAACGTTTCCCCTCTGTTCATTTCTTCTCTGCGTTTTAGTTTTAAAAATTAACTGAAGTTCCTATTTATTTTTAAACCTATATATAATAATAAAGATGTAGGAATCATTCAAATAAGCAATGGCTGACTTCAATACCACTCAACTCAAACTCATAGATGTACCAACAACACATCGTTTGCATCAAGAAGCCGTTCTGGAATCAGCAGATCATTTATCCACAATTATACAGGATGAAAAGGACATACATGGAAAATACTAAGTCATCATGTGCTATCTGGATCGCTTACCCTAGACATTACGGCAGTAGGCCTATATTTTAAAATAAAATGTCGACGAAGAAAAGTTCACAACATTTTCAAGTCCAAACACCAAGAAAGCCAGTCCCAATACCCATTGACGCCCAGACGATTCGAACTCCCTTCGTCTTCCGAGGGCCCGCAAAATGTTTGCACATGAAACATAATAAACAAGAAATAATATAGTACACGGCGAGTGGGTCAATTCAAACTGAAAGCATAATCAGCATTACTGTGGTAACAGGTGTGTACCCCAGAAATGCAACCCAGAATTGCCAATACTACGTCGTGCTCTAGTTTAAGTGACAAATTATACTATATAAAAGAAAGAATTAAATATGACCATTTTTACAAATCACGCTACAGCCTAAACCATAAGTCATAAAAATTCAAACTAAAATTTATGTGAAAGGTACTTTCATGTAGGTGAGCGATAAGATCGGATTTTTGAAATTCACATATTTAATAGGGTAAACGAGGGTAAATGTAGGGCAAAGTCGGACTTCTTAACGCGACGTCGTAGGAACTTCATTTTTTCTTTAAGATCTTTAAGAATTAGGAAAAAACACGTACATCTTTTTTTTTGCAAAAATCTAAATCACCCAGATATATCCGTTTTAAGACTGAAATAGGCACAAATAGTCGTTACCAAAAGTGCATAAAAGTCGTATAAGGGTACAGTTTTTTTAAATTATTTTTACATATTTTCAAAGATAATAAAAAAATAAGTTATCCATGTTTAAGGAATTTTTGATAGGATTTTTTTTCATACCCAAAATAATTTTTGAAAAAAGCTAAATTTTTTTGAACAATTTCTCAAAGTATTTGATTTTTATCTTTTTAATGGGTTGTTGGAAAAATCTCAAAGTTTACTATGTTGTAGATTAATTTGATAGCAATTAAATGGTAAACACTTTGGCGCAAAATTTTAAACAACCTATTTTTAAGGGCTTAACATTTTACTAGTTAACAATTTCCTAAGTATTTAGCAATTTACTTTCTATTCCAAAATTTTAAACCTTTTGCTAACTAGTAAGTTGCATTTGTAGGGTTTGAATTAAATGAATACAATTATTGTTTTTATGAGTTGTAAATTAATTAATTAATTGATGGAAACCCATCATGGGCTTGAAATAAGTATTCGATATTTATATTTTTATCATTTTAAATTCATTATTTACAAAAAAAAAAGGAAAAAAGAAAAAAAAGTTGGGTACCAGCAGGATTCGAACCTGGAACATTCGGATCTTCTCACATGGATTTAGTACGATACTAAAAAGATAAAATAGCCAGTTGGTGACTTTAACTTTAGTAAAATGTTAGGGGATAGTACGATGATAAACTCGTTTAAAATTAGCAAAACACAATTTTTAACCTAGTATCATACTAAAAATGATTTAACAGCGTACTAAATCGTCTAAAATTTTGCGCCTTTATCTTTCTAGCTTATCATTTAAGAAGGAGTACAAATTTTGAAATTTGTTTTTTTGTTTTTTTATTAATATCTTCTTAATTAACAGTCGTACAGGTTTGCAATGTACTAATGAATAATAGCTATATGTCCTAGGAATTTGAATAAAAAAAATTATATTCCTTTTATACTATTGGGCTGAGAAATTAACAATATAATATTGTTTACACATATTAAACGGGAAAAAAAGTATGGGCAAATTAATAAATAAATCACAAAAAAAAAACTACATTTAGACAACTTTAGAGGCTTCAAAATTGAGTAATACTTAATAGTTCATAATAAATGATGCATGAAATTTAGGAAAAAATGTATGACTTTAATTTGTATGTAAAAATTATTGCAAAATATCACACAAATTTGTACTAAAAATGTGTTTTAATGAGTAATCAACACAATTATTCGTACTTTAAATTCAAAAGTTAATGAAAAATGTATATATTTCAAAAAAATAATGACGCACATTTATAGGTTTAACATTCTTCTACAAATATGTGAGTAATTTTGTATTTGTAAATCTAACGGGAAAAAAGTAGGGGCAATTTAATGGAATAAATCACAATTAAGCTGCATTAACCCAAATTAAGAGGCTTAAAACTTGAGTAAAACTAAACAGTTTATAACAAATGATACATGAATTTGAAGAAGAAATTTATAATCTAAATTCCTGTGTTAAAATTTTTGCAAAATCTTAAAAAAATTCATACAAAAAATGTGATTTAGTAAAAAAATCAATTTGATTTTTGGTATTTAAATGCAAAAGTTAATCAAAAATTGATAAATTTTGAAAAACAAAACCAACACAATTGCTTTAATTTTCCTCTAAGATATTGTTAATAAATGTTAAGTGATTATTTCAACAAAAGCCACTCTAAAATTAGTTTTATTGATTTATGTACCAAAAAAATGCAAACTGGAACATGCTTTTTCAACGAATTTTATTTTTATAATTTCACTACGCCCATAAAATATTTTTAAATTTTAAAATTATAAATCTTGAAGATCCAATAAACATTTTGATATATAAAACATAAATGTGCGTTGATCACAAGCTTCACAAAATAATTTCAAATATTAAAATTTTACATTAGAAATATTTTTTCTGAGAAATCCAGAAAAATTTTAAAAAATGGTCAATTTGTCTGCATAAAATTGGCTATAAATCGGAAAGTACTTATCCGAATTTCAAAATTCAGATGTCTATGGAAAGGTCATTGTCTCACTATTTAAATACATACAAAACTTTAATAGATGTCCATACCATTTTAAAGACTAATACGCTTAAACAGATAAAATAACATTGATTTGACTAAATAGTGAATATCATAACTTTTTATGCAACCGATTATCAAAATTAAAATTTTGTAATAATTTATACCAATCAACAATTATTTTGGTATGTAAAACATCTTTTTTTGATAACCACAAGCTTTAATATGTATTTTTAAACATAATTGAAAGAAATTTTTTGCAAAAATCCAGTCTATTGGTCGATAAAATTCTTTCTCTTTCGAAAAATATACGTAAGATACCTGTAAATAGCCATAAAGTAATTTTGCTGCAAATCGAGTTTGAAGTTAGAAAAAGTGTCAACTTTGAAGCCTGTAGGACGTTTAGTTTGGCCGCAAATCGCGTTTAAAGATAACAGATAATAGCATGCGATACTTCGATGGAAAGGCGGCACTCACAAATATGCCATTTTAAATTCGCTAGGACGCTTAGTTAAGCCCCAAAATTGTAAATTTCAAGTCAACTAAGATAACTTCCCACCCTCAAAATCTTGCAAACAAATTTAATGTTTACATAAAAACATACAAACATACATACATAGGTACAGGTCACATTAAAAGTTAAACAAAGATCACACTAAGCTGAACTTTTACGTGCAAAACCTACAAACAAGTAAGAATGCACTCGACAGAAAGGCTATACTATACTATACAGAGGGAGTGTGTATGTCTGCGAAGCAACTGTTAACCCGTGGGGGCTATTTACACTATGTGTACTATTAGGATACTGTTTGTAAGTCTGCGAAGCGACTTTTTCTGTGGGTGGCTAGTAAAGTATATAAATAGCTTGTTATTTTATTTTGATTATTTTATTTGATTATTTTCATTACATATTTTTAGTATAAATAGAAGAAATAATTTAAATAAAAAGAAGTTCTGATTGTGAATTCAACCGTGGATATACAATCTTTTATTATATCTACTTGAGCTATTCATTGTTGTTACTTTCATTACAGCATGGCTGTTGTTCGATTTATCATTAAATTTTGTTTTATTTATTTGCAATTTGTGAAACTCTCCATGAATATTTTTGCACTGTTTTTTCGTAAGCATTTCGTTGTCTTTTTGTAGACCACAGGAAAATTTCGTTTCGCATCAGCAGCGTACTAGGCTAAAGCCTAAAAGGTTGGAGGAATTTTCTTCGAACTTGGTACAGGAATGGTTGCGAGTTGTTAGTTACTAGGCCCTGGTTCTTCACGAGGCGTTGCGCCACCGAATTTATTTATGTATTTATAAAGTGTTTTCCAATAGAGACGGGTTGATTTTGACAGCTCGTAGCGGTCATATTGTTTCTTTTAATTTCTGTAAAAATATCGTCTTTTCATTAGTTATACTGTGTCCAATGAATATGTGCAGTACAGGCCTTATGGAAGAGTTTTCCTTCTCCAAAGGGTGCCTGCTGCATATAAAAATAACTCAAATCCCCTTAAATAACCACTGTCTGTGTGTGCATTTTCTCGTATTATCAAGCGTACACCCCACAATGACATGCCTTTCGAACGGCTCGAGTCGCACTGTCGTACTGATCATATCCTTGTTAACAATCCTCTTTGTGTGTGCCAAAAATAAGCACATCAAATCAGAGTTACCGTGGCAATGGTAATGCTTACAAATACATATTTTTCTTTGGATTTTATAAGGGAGCTTTCAGAATGGAAGCTTTTTCTACGCTTTCAAGGATACTTGAAGACAAAAGTGTTACCGTTTACTTTTTTTTTGTTTCATAGATTTGGTTTTTTCTTGGTAGTTTGGAAGAAAATTTAAAGACATTAAAAAAGTATTTGGCTAATTGAAATAAAAAAAAAGGGTTTATTTGAGTGGATTTTCGAGCGCGTGCGGTTTGGCACATAATTTGTATTGATGTAAATTATAAATAAAGTGCGTTTACTTATCATCGTGTTGAATTCTGGTTGTGAAACGAAAAAATTTAATGCTCAAATAGTTTTAAATGACGAAAACAACAGCAGTTACTAGTCGTCAAGTGAAATGATGTGATATGGTGGTGTGTGATTTATATGTAGGTACATTGAAATTAAGTTCCTCTTTTACCTATGTACATGTATTTTGTTTATTGGAAGAATGAATTTGTTTTTTGTTTTTTTTTTTTTTTTTAAAGGGATTTTTAAAGGGCCTATTGAAAATACCCTTAAAAAACGCGCCTTTTATCTTACCGGTTGGTGGTGTGGAAAAAGAAAAGATCACTTTATTTCAGTAGTTAACATATAAAAACTCTGAACTAGAAAATCTTGACATTTTCCAAATTTTCACATTTAAGATTTTGAATTTCGTAATTTTCATATACGAGATATTTAATCATTTGTGTTCTTAGATTTTGGGATTTCAATTTTAAGAATTCAATTAATGATTTTCGTAAAATGAATTTCATTGTTTAAAACTAAATAATAGAGAATAGATGGCAGCCCTTCTGAGCTTTTTGCATTTTTATAGTATGCAGTACGGAAACCCCTGACAAATGTTTCTTTCACACAACAAAATGGGATTCCTTTGCAGTTAGAGTGAGATACAAACGTCCTATCTTCCCTGTACTGTACATGGTCATTGGACCGAGTATAGGAAAGACAAATCATCATGTTAAGTTACAACGTCGAGAAACACGTGCAAATGATAGAACTTTATTATAAAAATTGGTGTTCTGTTGATCCCAATTTTGGTCGAAAAATCATCTTTAGGGATGAGACCCATTTTTGGATTAATGGGTACGTGAATAAGCAAAATTGCCGGATTTGGGACGACACCAATCCACGCGAGATTCACGAGGTGCCAATGCATCCAAATAAACCTACTGCTTGGTGTGGATTTTGGTCTGAAGGCGGCATCGGTGCGTACTTCTTCGAAAATGATGCTGGCCAGGCCATCACCGTCAACGGCGATCGCTATAGGTCGATAATCACCAACTTCTTGTGGCCTGAAGTGGATTATATGGACACCGCAGACATATGGTTTCAACAGGATGGATGGTTCAGGAAAGAACTCTCCAATTTTGAGTTCGAGAATAACAATTGCTTCGTGTATGATGCAGATATAGTCCGGTCAATTTAGCCCGAGAAATAGGAGTACGCTTGCATAAATTCCCAAAAAGCTGAAGATTTGCATGAATGTTAGGAGTACCATTTTAATAAAATTGTCAAAAGTCCTCATCGATCTTTTGTATGCAATAAAATGTATCCAAGGGTTAATGTAGAAAAATCAGTTTTTCGCAATAATTTCAAAACGGTAAAGCTTTGTAGATCATGTTGTCCGCCATAAAAAAAGATCATGAGAATTTTTTTCCTTCGACTAACCGTTAACAAGATATCGACATTTCAAAAAACGTATAAAATGTCGAAAATGCCCGTATAACTGCGTCACGTAACGTATATTTCCTTAAAGGAAAAATATAATATATACCTGAGGTATTTGCAAGTTAAAAAATATTCCACGAGGTACCTATGTAGCAATACTAACTATTTTTCGAAAAATATAATTACCAAAAAGTATCAAAATCGTTCGTTAATATTTTCCTCAGTGAATACAAAAAAAATATATGGCATAGGTACGGTTATTTAGAGCCCTAAAAAATAACGTTTTAAGAAGTTCCATGTTCTACCTAGCCATTCCCATTAATGTGGATGTACTTGTACAATGTACACGACTATTATAAGACCGATCCTTACATTTCATTGTTGTCTGCGCAGACCGCCTGCGTGGTGTGTTTCCATGTCGAATGTTTGCAGCCACCGTCTGCGTGAATTCAAAAAAAATTGAATTTGGTCTGCACGACATGTCTGTGTCGTGTAAGAGAATTATGCACAGACGAGAGAGAAAGTTTGAAGAGTAAACATCAATAACAATAGTGAAAGAAATGTTTTTAAAAAATTCCTTACTCCAATTTCAAGCAGCCCAGCATCTCCCATTTTCCGACCCGACGACCACGATGAAACGATACAAAATTAAAAACTAATGTCTGCAGATTGTTTGCACCGTGTGTGGCGAAGGCATGTTTGCACAGACTACAATCTACAATTTGCACCGACGCGATGTGTCTGTGTCGTGTATGAGCCCCATGACATATGGTAGCCTGGTTTGGTGGAGCGCGATGGACAAAGAAACTTATAAGAGCTGGCTGAGCACAATGGAGTGCCGCAACAAAAGCTGCAGCTGCAAGTAGAAAAAATATCGTACGTTCTATTTTCTATGTGCCCACAATGCAGCAGTACAGCTTGATCATTTTTGTTAATAAATTCCAAAATATATGCCTCTTATTTATTGTTAAATAATTGTTTCACATTCATTCACTGCAAATTCAATGTTGCGAACACAATGCGATGCAGCTGCTATCGCATCATCGCACCATATCGCACAAGTTGGTCAGTTTTTAACTTTTGCTGCACGCTTTCACATACTCAATAAAAAAAAAAAAAAAAAAAAGAATCTACCGCGGGGAAAAAAATTATTTCTGTTTTCAGCCTTTTTGTGTTGTATTTGGCTATAACAACAGTGAATGAATGTGAAACAATTATTTAGCAATAAATAAGAGGCATACATTTATTTTGAAATTTATTAACAAAAATGATCGAACTGTACTGCTGCATTGTGGGCACATAGAAAATAGAGCGTACGATATTTTTTCTACTTGCAGCTGCAGTTCTTGTTGCGGCTCCTATTGTGTTCAGCCAGTTAAGGCCCCTAGATATAAGTTCACACCACATTTCTACGCTTTTTAGAATCATAAAATGATTAAATGCAATAATTCACTTTCCATTTAGTTAACACCGTATTTCGTACGCCTCCAAGAATTATAAAATGATTCAATGCAATAATGCACTTTGCTTTCCCCACGACGTAATTCTGGGAATTGCAAGAAATACTACTGCAAGTAGCTTCCAATAATTTCAATCGAAAATACGAGTAAATCACTTTTTATTTTGACTTTACACAATAAAGGTCGGAGCAAGCTGCTTCGAAAAAAAATATTTTTTTCAATAAATAAACGGGGTTTTGATTAAATTATATTCGTACAAGAAACCACCACGCCGCAGCCTAAAGTGCTCTAAGACAAGGCCAGACCGATAGCTTGAAATGGAACTCTGTAGGTCATGCACAAATTATCAACAAATTTACGGAGGGGTATATGTATGCACAGACTACACAACACCCCGTACAGATTTTGAAAAACCGTTTTCTGTCGCCATCCCCACAAGCGAAGAATGGGATGCTGGTATTACAACAATCAGATAGACCAATGGTAGAAATATACACCGACGGATCGAAGATGGATATGGGCGTAGGTGCGGATTCTTCTCGGAATCCCTCAATTTAGCCAAGTCTTATAGATTCCCTGTGTCTTCCAAGCGGAGGTTTTGGCAGTGATAGAAGGTACCGAACAAATATCAATGAAGGCGGGCTGATATAACCTTTTCATTGACAGCCAGGCAACGATCTTAATTCTAAGCTGGTTTTATGCTGTCGTGGAGAGCTTAGGGTCCCTGGACACTGTGGAATTGAAGGAAATGTAAAAGCAGATGAACTGGCAAGGACTGGTTCATCGTTAGATTCAAGCTTAACCGACACCAGTGTTTAAATTACACCCTGTGCCATTAAATAGACAATTGGTAAGAATTTAGTGGAACTTACCAATGACAGGTGGAACCCACTTGTTACATGTACAGACAATTAGTAAGAAGATAGTGGAACTTACTAATGACAGGTGGAACTCACTTGTAACTTGTTCCAGTACAAGCAATTTGTGGCCCAGCTAAAATAAGAAAAAAACAGACAAGATCAAGAACCTGAAAAAGAGATCCCTGAATCTTCTGATAGGAATTATCACAGGACATAATCTCTTAGAATATCATGAAACAAAACGGGACTTAGCACTGTAGACCTATGCAGATGATGCGGAGACGAAGAAGAAGTAGAGGACACCTTTCACTACCTAGGTCACTCTTCAATATAAGGTAACAAATGTTGGGTAGCTATTTCTTGAACGATTTAGCACAAATCTCGAAGTCAACAGATAATAACATCTTAAATTTAATAAACTTCATCAACGCCTCCAAATGGCTCGATGTTCCATAGGAACTCATAGGTTATATATTCTAAAGGGATGGTCCAATCCATCGGGGTATCACAAGGGATCTATATTGATATAAGTGTACCTATAGGAAACAAGATCTACCGGCAGCCCATCAACCTAACCTAACCATTGTACCTAACCTAATCATCTAGCCATTAATGCTGTAGCCGCGAGGCCACACAGGCAGCCAGATTTGCGATATCTACCCACACCCAAAAAAATAATTGGTACATGTAAGATATAACTAAAAATGTCGTGCAATTTACGAAAATTTCGTGGTGCAAAACCACGAATGTTTTCCGTAAATTGCACGAATAGGTTTTCGTAAATAGTACAAATAGTATTTCAATGTAAATAAATAAATATGTATGTGCAAAAGTAAATAATACGAAGCATTCGTATGGTGCACACAAAAAAACTTTAGTGGATTGTACGAACTATTTTTTGAATATGTTGAACAATCTACGAAAATGTTGGATTATATATATGTATATTGGAAGAGGGCGCATTCATTACTGAATGTTACAAAAACATTGAATTTTTGCAAAGCTTTCGTGGAAAATTCAGTAAAATACACGAAATGCGTTTAAATAGTAGGTACAAATGCACTCATACATAATCACGAAATGGTTGAATTTTTCGCAAAACCTCCAGGAAAAATTTAGTAAAATACATGAAATGCATTAAAATAGTTCGAATGCACTCGTACATATCACGAAATGGTTGAATTTTTGCAAAACCTTCAGGAAAAAGGTAGTAAAATAAACGAAATGCATTTAAATAGTACGAATGCGCTCGTACAAATCACGAAATGGTTGAATTTTTGCAAAACCTTCAGGAAAAATTTAGTAAAATACACGACATGCATTTTAATGTTACGAATGCACTCGTACATATCACGAAATGGTTGAATTTTTGCAAAAGCTTCAGCAAAAATGCATTTAAATAGTACGAATGCATTCATGAATATAACCGAATTTTTGTATTTTTGCAAAAGTTGCGGAAACAATTTAGTTAAGTAAAATGTGTATTTTTTAATTGCTATTGAATATTTTTTGTATATTGTACGAAATTTTTGCAATTAATTTTAAATAGGGCGTTCGGAAAATTATAATCTTGCTTCTGCTTCAGGCGTCGCGTCGGCGTTGGTCGTCAGAAGCAATTAAGAAACACAAGAGCCGTTTGATAAAACGAAACTTCAAAATGTAAAACGCTTATGCTCTAATGTTCCTTCCTTGTTAGTTATAAACTTAGGATTTTTGTTAGAAATGGACTTGTTACGGAAATAAATTTATAATTAATTATAGTATCGAATTCACTTACCTACTCACAAGAAGTATAATGCGATGGTAATAAATATCAGTATTTCCAATATAATGAAAAGGCACACACAATTTTTTAACTAAAGTATTTCCAAAATAACCAACAAATTAAGCTTAGTTTCAATTATTAATTAATAAACAAACAAAATTTTGTATTGAATGAATATATTAAAATTACAAAAATTGAGCTAAAACTTCTTTTCAGTTCTAAATATTTTCACAGAATTCTTACACCAATGTTATTCACAATGAAAAGAAACTATTTTTTTCTAAAAAAAAGTTTTATTGCGGGTTTTTTTTTCAAATTAATTAAAAATAGATGTTCTAAAAAACATATGTAGGTACTCTTCACTTTTGAGAAAAAGATAGTTGATTTATTCGAGCCATTTTTTTAATTTTGGAAGTAAAACTAGTTTTGTTGCACTTTCTTATTTAGATTTGACACAAACAACGAATAGGGATAGTTAAAGCTCAGTTTTAAACTGATGTAATTTTCGCACTTTACCTAATAGAAGACTATTTCTGGGAATACTCAGATTAAATTATAAGCCCTGGTTGTTGCACTTTTTAGTTAAATACGCTCCGTCATATTTAACCTTCAATGTTAAATATAACGGAGCGAAAGCTATGCAGCCTAACTGCAAATGTTATCACGAGAAAACACCTTTGAATACATTTTTGTTTAACGACCAAGCTCAAATTTCAAATTTGAAACGGACCATATGCACTATAAAATTTAATTTTAACGTTTATTTTTTTTTGAAATTTAAGACAACCAAAATCAAACACTTCTACGTTCGAAACACAAATGATGAACAACGTTCATATCCGCGATGCATTTTCATCGTATACTTAACTGTCGTCCAGTCAACTAAAGATTACAGACATTCTGTGAAAAAAATAACACTATGTGAACAAACTGGGTCGGTTACTAATCTTCGCATACAACATCGTCGCATGACCCATCTTCGCAAGCAACATCTTCACAAAACAACATCCCCGCAACAACACATCCTCGCAACTACACATTCTCGCATCGACAAATCCCCGCAAGGACATATCTTCGAAATGACACATCCCCGCAACGACAAATCCTCGCAACGACACATCCTGGCAACGACAAATCCTCGCAACGACTAATCATCGCAAACTAAATCTTCAATGTCACTAATCTACGAAAGCCACTGACCAGCACGCGAGTGGAATAGCCAATATGAAAATGGGGGGCCGATTTTATGTGATAGTAAATAACATATCCATGAGGCATCTATATAGATGTTCAAAAGGGTAGTTATGTGCATTCAAGAGGACACAATCGTCCACAGGTTTTTCTCAAAACCCACCTCTGTCTAGTACCTCAACTGGAGACGGGGTTTAAATCCACGTGGAAAGCTGTTGGGGACAGCCAACGAGAGAGGGGGGCGGGAGTGTTCCCACTAAGGCACTTCTCCTTTCATCGAGGCGGCAGCGGACGAATTCTCTAGATGGAATCAACGGTGGCGTCTACAGTTCCAGTTAGGTTGACCTACTAAGTGAACACCTTATATGGGCTACTACGACATATTTGTAGCTCAGGCCTATAAGGAGCGGTTTATCCGGCTCTCTACCCTTGGAGTTATACGAAGGGTCTGGTTCTCCGGGTCGGGGGTTGTGCGTCGGGGTAACTTCCCTACAACGTAAAAAAAAGTTGTTCCGAAGCAACAACAAGCCTCGGATATGGATGATTTTAAAGTTGACGACCCCAGCAAACGAAACAAGGACAATGAACTTCGGATTTGCACGTGGAACGTCCTGGCCTTATACAGAACACGTGCAGCCGAACAATTAGTGGAGAACCTGGACAGGCTAAAGGCTGACGTAACAGCCATCCAGGAAGTGCGATGGGATGGAGAGGGCATACGGAGACTGAAAACGTGTGACATCTACTACGGCGGGTGCTTGAAGGAACAGGGTCAGCGGCTCTTTGGTTGTGGTTTTGTGATAAGGCGAAGACTTAGGCAAGAAGTCTTGGTCTTCCGAAGTGTAAGCGAGCGCCTGGTCACAATCCGCATCAAAGGCAAATTTAAGAACATTTCGCTGATCTGTGTTCACGCCCCCCATGAAAGGAGAGAGGACTCAACCAAAGAAGCATTCTACGATCTCCTGGAGACAACGTATGATATGTGCCCGAAGTACGACGTGAGAATCATTCTTGGTGACTTCAACGCAAGATTCGGAAAGGAGGGCATCTTTGGTTCGATAGTCGGAGGACACAGCCTACACGACGAAACTTCCGGCAACGGACACAGACTGGCAGACTTTGCGGCGGGGCGAAATGTCATCATCTCAAACACCTACTTCCCACACCTCAATATACACAAGGGAACTTGGCGGTCGCGTGATCAACTAACCGTCAACCAAATCGACCACGTTGCGATAGACGCTAGACATGCTTCCAGTATCTTGGACGGCCGAACATTCCGAGGGGCCAACATTGACTCGGATCACTACCTGGTGGTGGCTAGACTACGTATGCGGATATCCATGACAATGCAGAGCAGATGCTGTGAAAAGATTCGATGTCGAGAAGCTTAAATTGCAAGAGACCGCCAGAACTTTTGCAGACCACGTAACTCTTAATCTCTCAGGAGGTCCGCCACCAGCATCAAGTGCAGAGGACCAGTGGGAACACTGTCAACAAGCCATCAGATGTGCCGCCTCTGATGTGCTGGGTTTCACTAGGCGAATACAACGAAACCCCTGGTTCGATGAAGAGTGCCGGCCAGCGCATGCAGCTAAGGACGAGGCCTACCAGGCAATGCTGCAGGCTCGAACAAGACCTGCTGAGAGAGTGGCCCGGGAGCTCTACGGGCTGAAACGAAAAGAGGAACGCCGACTTCTCAGGAGGAAAAAGAAAGACCACGAGAAGCGGGCGGTAGAGTCTATTGAGGGTTGTTGCGTTAGGGGAGATGTTCGAAAATGTTATCAGAGGGTGAAGCGACCCACCCAAGGATTCAAGGCTAGATCGGAAGCCTGCCGAGATGAGAGTGGGAATATGGTAGTAGACATATAGTCAGTGCTGAGGATCTGGAAAGAAGTCTTCTCTAGACTGCTGAATGGCGAAGACAGCCAAGATGCCGCTAATAGGCAGAACGCTCCATTCAACTTGGACGATGATGGCCAAGAGTTCCGTCCACCCGACCTAACCGAAGTGCGGCTGGCGATATCCAAACTTAAGTCGTACAAGGCTGCTGGTGCGGATGGCTTACAAGCCGAACTATTTAAATCAGCGGGAGATGAATTCGCTAGGAGCATACACCAGCTCATCGCAAAATTTGGTCGGAGGAAAGTATGCCCGATGAATGGACCTCGGTATAGTGTGCCCCATCCATAAAAAGGGAGATGTTCTTAAATGTACCAACTACAGAGGAATTAGTCTCCTAAACGACGCTTATAAAATCTTGTCGGCCATCCTGTGTGACCGCTTAAACCTTTAGTCAACGATCTGATCGGCCCCTATCAGTGCGGTTTTAGGCCAGGCAAGTCAACCGCCGATCAAATGTTCACACTCCGACAGATTTTAGAAAAATTCCGGGAATTCCAGATTAAAGTCGCGTATGATAGCGTGAAAAGGGACGAATTATACAGAGCCATGTCGAGTCTCGGCATCCCTGCCAAACTCGTCCGCCTGTGCAGGATGACGATGGAGAAATCTCGCTGCTCCGTCAAAATTGGTAAGAACACCACCGATTCCTCTGATGTTGAGAAAGGATTGAGGCAAGGCGACGCGTTATCATGCAACCAATTCAACATCGTTCTTGAAGCCAGTGTACGCAACGCACATGTCAACACCAGCGGTACAATCTATCAAAAGTCCGTTCAATTGCTTGCGTATGCGGATGACATTGACATTGTCGGCAGAACGAAGCGAGCTGTGGCAGGGGCATTTGCGAGCATTGAATCGGAGGCGGCTAGAATGGGATTGGTGGTTAATGAGGACAAGACGAAGTATATGCTGTCATCGAGAGAGGAATCTCAACATCGTCGACTCGGGCAAAATATCACGATGGACAGATATAACTTCGAAGTTGTCAAGGACTTTGTCTACCTGGGCTCCACTATTACATCGCAGAACGAAATCAGTGCAGAGATCAAGCGAAGAATTACTCTTGCCAACCGCTGTTTCTTCGGTCTAAGAAGGCATTTAAGTAGTAAGGCCCTCTCTCAGAGAACCAAGGAGACTTTATACAAGACCCTAATTATCCCGGTCCTGCTGTATGGGTCAGAAGCATGGACACTGAAAGATTCGGATAAAAATCTGCTGGGTGCTTTGAGAGGAAGATTCTTCGTGTGATTTTCGGTCCGGTGTGTATCGAAGGAGTATGGAGGAGAAGATTCAACGACGAGCTATACGGGCTATACAGCGACGTTGACCTGGTCAAAAAGCTGAAAATACAGCGGCTGAGATGGCTGGAGCACGTGGAGCGTATGGACAGCAACGCACCTGTCCGACGAGTCTTCGAATCCAACCCCGATGGGGTACGCAGCAGAGGAAGAACCCGTAACAGGTGGCGCAAACAAGTGAATGACGACATCAAAGCACTCGGTGTGCGCAACTGGAAGCGGCTAGCTAGGAACAGAGCTGGCTGGAGGAGCTTGTTAGTTGAGGCCGAAGCCCATCCTGGGCTGTGAGCGCCATCAAAAGAAAAGTAAAGTAAGTGAGGCATCTATAAAAATTGCTGTTTTTGGACCGATTTATATAAAATTAAAACATGTTGTAGCTGACTCACAATTACGGAAGAAAAAAATATTTTTAAGTCAGGGTGGTGCAAACAAAATTTCAACTTCGTTGTTTTTGGACCGATTTCGATAAAATTGAAATATGTTGTAGCTTACATACAATTATGGAAGAAAAAAATATTTTTAAGTTAGGGTGGTGCAAAAACATTTCAACTTCGTTGTTCTTGGACCGATTTCGATAAAATTGAAATATGTTATAGCTTACATACAATTATGGAGGAAACAAATATTTTTAAGTTAGGGTGGTGCAAACAAATTTCAACTTCGTTGTTCTTGGACAAAATTTCAATAAAATTGAAATTAGGGCTGGCCACGAGACAATACTCTGCGAGACTTTTGTAAGTTTCGTCTCGGTCTCGTTAAAATCGAAAATTTTCAGTCTCGTCTCGGTCTCGTGGCGGTCTCGTATAATTAATTCTCGTCTCGGTCTCGCCTCCAAAATATACGATTTCCGGACAAACTGTTGGAAGGAAATATTTTCGATTATCGTTTGAATATGTGCAGAAGAAAATAAATATATACCTGAAATTGGATTTTTTAATTTATTAGACTCTCTTTAAATTTCGGTCCAAATATACAGTCTCGTCTCAGTCGCTTAAAAGGCAGTCTCGTCTCGTTTCGTCTCGGTCTCGTCATACGAGACCGAGATCGAGACCGAGACTTTTCTCGTCTCGTGACCAGCCCTAATTGAAATATGTTAAAGCTCTTTCCTATCATCAGCGTTATAGTTATAGGAAATAAGATCACAATATTGAGTTCTTTTTTTACGAATCCATAATAACATAACATTGGTAAACACTTAAATAGTTAACCAAAATGTAAGGTTATGTTCAAATTTAATTTTTAATTATTAAATATTAATTTAAGCTTTAAAATCGGGAACTTTAGTTAAAGCTTAAATATTTAAAAAGCTGTCGAAAAAAAATCTGATATTTTCGAAATTTAAGAGTTAAAAAATTTTAGAGTGCTAAAAAAAACATATTGAATAGCAAGTAGGTTGAAGCACATAGTATACATATACATAGTATAACATACCTATGGGAAATTGTTAATGGAACTTAAAAGCTATAGTTAGGTTTTAGTATTATATACACATTAGGGTCAGAATTAAGGTTACTCTGGATGCGCGGCACTTTGCAGTTTTCTGACCGAAAGCATAATTATTTATGAACACGAAGTCCTTTAGTATTTTTTTTTTATTTCTTTCCCAGAATCACTTGCCTCATAATCTGAACATTAAGTGCATTGGCTTTATGCACAAATGCTTTTGAATGTACATTTAAGTGGTCTTCGCCTTAGAGTCCTATAGCTATATTGTATCTGTATATTATATATACACATAGTACCTACAGTAAACACTTTAAAAGTTTATAGAACAAGTAAGCCGCTCTTTATTGTAATTAAAGTTTTAATGCCATTAATTCGATGGAGATTGGAGAATCTAGAGTTTCCGCTGCTTTATTAAGAGCTTATAGAGTAGATGGGAATTAAAGAGATAAATAAAGAGTAATAAAGGGCCTTTTTTTAATGTTTCTGCATTATTGACACAAAATAGAATAGTGCAATGGTGGGTTGTTTTTAAAAGCCGAAAAATGTACTCAAATTTAACCCAACTTACACATTAATAAAAACCTACTTTCAAAAATGTAAGTTTAATTTAATAACATTTAATTTAATTTCGTTTTAGAACCATTTTAATGGATGTAAGCCCCAGACTTTTTTTTTTGGTTGGGGGGCATAATTTTAGTGGAATATTGTTTAATGTATTTCTTAAACTAGCTTAAAAATGAAAGACTTTGTTACTACCATCCACATTATAAGAACAAGAAGTTAAAGGAGAATGGCCAAAAATGTATAGGAGCTGCTCTACCTACCCAAAACACGAATGTTTATAAACTATTTCCAAAAATATAAAAAAAAATTCAAATTCCTTTAAGTACCAACAAATTTATGAAAATTCAATAATTTTCAAGAAGAGATATCATTTAACATAATTTCTGTATTTATAATAATGGTATTAAAAAAAGTACGGAATTTAGGGATTAATCACGAAAAAAAAATCGTGATTTTACAATGGAGGAATTTGGACATTCGGGATCGAACAATTCGGGATTCTGCATTTTGAGATTCGGGATCTTTGCGATTCGTGATTTTTACGTTCGGGATTATGCTACTTTCCCAGTTTTTTACTTTTTAATATCTTATTTAAAAGCTGTTGGTCACACTAAAATGCAATAATGGTGGTAGATATGCGTTTGAAATGTCAAATAAATCTAGATTACATGTGGTCCCTTAATTTATTTCGTATAATTCATTGGGTATATTCTAAGAAAAAATGGACGTGACTGGATCGCACAAACTTGCTCTCGTAGTTAAAAACTTTAACGTTGCTTGAAGTTGAAAAAGTCCATATGTATTGGTTCCATAACATTATGATAAAAAAGCCGAAGAAGTAAAAACTTCAAATTTTAAATTTTAAATACTGAATTAGTCAAAACACCTTAAATAAAATTACGTTATGATATCATTAAAAAAAGTGTTTAAAAGCAAAGGACCTCTTACATAAAAATTACTATAAATTTATTTAATTATTAAATATTATTTATTTAAATAGCTAAAACAGTAGTAGTAGTACATTTATTTCTTCTTTTCTTAAAAATACATACAATTTTCATCTAAAAGATAATCGAAAAGAGAAAAATACTATTGTGATGAATATGCCTATATATGCAAACAACGACATCTTTTATTCTACTATAACAGAATAAATTAGTAGCGCCATCTTTGAACAAAAGATTAACTAATGTTATCCAATACCTTAACCACACTAATGTTATCCAATACATAAACCACTGAAAACTGCTTTAATTAACTGAACGAAAGCTTTTGAGAGCTTTTGATCTACTTGTGGAGACTTGTGGAGGGGAAGCTTATTCCAGCAAATTCCAGCACATTCCAGGACCTTAGAAGATTCTAGTAGCTTTTTTTCGGATATAAATACAGGGCCACCAGTCCGAAGTTTTGAGTTTGATTTTGAAAGTGAACGTATAAACATCGGTGTAAAATAGTGAATTGTGCTTGTTATAATAAAAGTATTGGAAGTAAAGTATTTGAAGTGAAATAAAGGTGTTTTATTTTTGTAAAGTAATTGTTGTTCAGTTTAAGAAATAAGTTTTATTGGCGAACCCTTGGCAAAATATTACATTGGTGTCAGCAAAGTGGAATAGAACTTATTTTTTCTGTGCATTCAGATAATTAATGGTGAAAAGTGATAAAGTGTGTAAATAAATAAACAGGAAAAGTGACATCCAAAAATATAAGAATACAAATAGAAACAAAATGGGAAAAATTGTAAATGCATTGAATTGTGTTGAACTTAAGGCAGAACTGAACAGACGAGGTCTTCCTACTGCTGGAACGAAAAATGACCTCATTATTCGTCTGCAGGAAAATTTTAGGCAACACGGTGAAAATCCAGACACGTTTCTATTTGAAATTGAAATGTCGGAAGATCAAGTAAGTACAAGCTTAGAATAACCCAATATGATGGCTCAGTTGCTCGCCCAGTTTGAAGACCAACGAAAGGAGCAAAAGAATCTTCCAGAAGAGCAACGCAGTGAACAAAATAATCTTCTAGAAGAACACCGAATTGAGCAGAATAATAAACAAAAGAATCTTCTTGAGCGGTTAGAAGAACAACGCAGTAAACAAAGGAATCTTCTAGAAGAACAACGAATTGAGCAGAAGAATGAACAAAAGATTCTTCTTGAGCGGTTAGAAGAACAACGCAGTGAACAAAAGAATCTTCTAGAGGAACAGCGAAGTGAACAAAAGAATCTGCTCGAAAAACAAGAAAAGAATCTTCTCGAACAGTTCGAAGAACAGAAACACATCCTCGAAGGTAAACTAGATTTATTCGAGAACAAGTTTATTGCCCTTGACGAACGTGTTGAAAAACAGTTTTCGTCAGTGGAAGCAAAATTCGAGAAGATCGAAGATAACATTGAAAGTATTACTAAAGAACTGGACAGAGTTCGAAAAATAAAGGTTCGAGAAAGTTATGGCGACTGTCCAAAGAAAAAGGAAATGCATCCACTGACCTTTGACGGACAATCTTCTTGATCAATCTACAAGAAGCAGTTTGAGGCAGCCGCAACAACAAATGGCTGGGATGACGAAGACAAGTTTATTGCCCTGACGCTTGCCCTTAGAGGTTCTGCTGCTGAATTATTGCAAACCTTACCAGCAGACAAGAACGGCAACTTCAGTGCTCTTGTTCAGGCCATTGACAAGCGATTTGGGGATGGCCATATGCAAGAAGTCTTCCGCGTCCAACTTAATACCAGAGTCCAGAAAAGAGGAGAAAGTCTACAACAACTCCAAGCAGACATTGAACGGTTGGCGCATCTAGCATACCCGACTGCAGGAGATGAAATTACCAACCAGCTAGCAACAGAGGCTTTTGTCCGTGCAGTTTCCGATATCAATCTCCAGCGAGCAATTCGAACTGCTGGAAAACGCACGCTTTCTGAAGCATTAGCCTTCGCGCTCACTATGGAAGCATCGGAACAGGCTTCTTTAAGAATTCATCGGGTAAGAGAACTGGAAGTCGAGGAATGTTCTTGCCAGAGAGCTGAATTCCAAAGAAGGCAGCGAGAAGGAACTGCTCGATGCTGGAATTGCAACAAAATCGGACATCTCCAGCGCCAGTGCAGATTGCCACCAAGAAGAGTCACCTGTCAACATTGTGGAAGCAAAAATAATACCCGCGAACAGGTAAGCAATAACATCAACGCTCCTGCTCGTCTTGGTATCGATTTGCCCAGAACCATAATCCAAGTCTCGCAGACTAAACGAAACAATAAGAGTCTGACAGTGGACGCAACAGTAAATGGTAAGAAACACGTGGCTACAATTGATACCGGTGCCACAGCCTCCATTGTGCGAAGAGACTTGGTCAAAATGACGTGGCTACACAACACCAACAGCTACCGTCTTAAAACTGCGACAGGTGAGGCAGCAAGAGTGTATGGAGAAGTTCGTCTCAAAATCCGTTTGGCAGAACTAGAGTTTTCGCATCTATTTTTGGTAGCAGATATATGTGACGAGTGCATAATTGGAATTGACTTTATGAAAGAGCACGGATTGATTCTGGATCAGCAAGTTCTCAATTACCAAAATGTAGAGATTCCTATGGTTTATGGCAACGAAAACTCATCAACTCTAAGAACTGTCATCAAAGAAGACATATGCTTGCTTCCTCTTCGGAAGTGTTTGTGTGGACAAAAATAGAGGGCGATTAATGTAGCCATCGATACCTCATGGTTTAACCAGAGTCTGAGCAATCTTCCCAAAACATCATCTAAGGGAAGACTCTTGTGGAACCAAAGAACAACATGGTACCCGTACGGATACTGAACATCAAACCGTACGAAGTCAAGCTCAAGAAAGGAGAAATAGTTGGAAAATGTGAATCTGTGTCCGCAATAACCAAGATCACAGAAATGAACACAGACAAATCTATGGACCCCGGAAAATTCAGCACCATGAAAGCCAAAATTCTGAAGCCATCCAATCTAAGTCAACATCAGCTTAGTGTTGCTGGAAGCCTCCTTCATGAATACGCTGATATATTTTCTTCACCGAGTGGGCAGTATGGTCGAACACAACTGGTTCAGCATCGAACAGACACAGGTGACGCTAGACCGATTCGACAGCCAGCAAGACGTCTCCCATTAGCCAAACAAGCCGAAGTTGAAGAGATGATATCGAGAATGAAGAAAGATGGGCTAATCGAAAATTCCAAAAGCCTTTGCGCATCACCAGTAGTTCTTGTCAAAAAAGAAGGATGGAAGCACCCGGTTTTGTGTGGACTACCGTAGGCTGAACGATGTGACAAAGAAAGACAGCTACCCTTTGCCCAGAATCAGCGATACTTTGGATGCAATGGAAGGAGCTCAATGGTTCTCCACGCTGGACTTAAAGAGTGGCTACTGGCAGGTAGAAATCCATCCAGAAGATCGCGAGAAGACAGCTTTCTCTACAGGAAATGGTCTGTGGCAGTTTAAAGTTATGCCATTCGGACTTTGCAACGCTCCGGCAACATTTGAGCGTCTAATGGAGTGTGTCCTACAAGGACTTACCTGGAAATCATGCCTTGTGTATTTGGACGATGTCATCGTTTATGGGAAAACTTTTGACGAACATTGTAAGAACCTTAAGGCCGTATTCCAGAGGCTTCGAGAAGCACACTTAAAATTAAATCCAGAGAAATGTGCGCTTTTCAAGACCGTAGTTAAATACTTGGGACATATCATCTCATCCCAAGGAATAAAGACTGATCCGGAAAAAGTTGACACTGTGAAGAATTGGCCAACGCCACAGGATAAATACCAACTCCGTAGCTTTCTTGGTCTAGCCACATATTATCGGTGCTTTGTGAAGGACTTTGCTGGAATCGCTAAGAGCTTGCATCAACTAACTGAAAAGGGGAAGCCGTTCAAATGGTCAGGTGAGCGCGAGAAAAGTTTTCAGGAACTCAAGCTACGTTTGTGTAATGCTCCTGTGCTGACCTATCCGACTCCTGGAAAACCTTTCATCATCGACGCCGATGCGAGTAACGTGGTAATTGGAGCTGTACTGTCGCAAGTCCATGACGGAGAAGAAAAAATCGTCGCCTACTACAGTAAGGTACTCTCGAGGCCAGAACGCAATTACTGCCTGACCAGAAGGGAACTTCTAGCTTTGATTTTGGCAACAAAGCATTTCCATAAGTACATCTATGGACAGAAGTTCCTTCTTCGAACAGATCATGGTGCGCTTAATTGGCTTCTGAACTTCAAAAATCCCGAAGGTCAAGTAGCTAGGTGGATCGAGAGACTACAGACATACGACTACCAAATTCAACATCGGAAAGGAAAGCTGCACACAAACGCAGATGCATTGGTTCGACGACCGTGTAAACAGGACTGTAAGCATTGCACGCGTCAAGAAGAAAAGGAAACAGTTGCCATCCAGCGAGTAAGAGCCGATCCCATTTACGGTTGGAGCAACGAAGAACTGAGAACTGCCCAACAAAAAGACACAGATATAGAGCCCATTCTTGCATGGGAAGAGCACGAAGAAAAACCAGGATGGGGTGAAATCTCCGATAGAAGTCCAGCTCTCAAAGCGTATTACGCACAGTGGGACTCTCTTCATGTCCAAGAAGGGGTACTAAGGCGTAAATGGGAGTCTGCAGATGGTAAATCGTATGTGATGCAGTTAATCGTGCCCAGGTCAAAGGTTAATGATGTTCTTCGAGAGATGCATGATGGAGCATCTGGAGGTCATTTGGGAGTCAACAAAACGCTGGAAAAGATACAACAACGGTTCTACTGGCTACATGCAAGAGATGATGTCGAAAAGTGGTGCCGAAAATGTGATACTTGTGCTGCTACAAAGGGTCCAGGTAGAAAACTTCAAAGTAAAATGCAGCAGTACAATGTGGGCACGCCTTTCGAGAGGATAGCTGTAGATGTCGCAGGTCCGTTCCCGGAGACCAACATTGGAAACCGATACATCCTTGTAGTCATGGATTACTTCAGCAAGTGGCCTGAGGCATTTGCCATCCCAAACCAAGAAGCCAAAACAGTGGTTGATCAGATTGTATTCAATTGGGTGAGCAGGTTCGGTGTTCCTTTGGAATTGCATTCTGACCAAGGAAGGAACTTCGAATCTAACGTCTTCCAGGAGGTTTGCTCTCTCCTTGGCATCAAGAAGACGAGGACAACATCGCTTCATCCACAATCTGATGGAATGGTCGAACGATTCAACAGGACGCTTAAGGAACATCTGTCCAAGGTTGTAGGTGACTACCAACGAGACTGGGATCGCCATATTCCATTGTTTTTGATGGCCTACCGAAGTGCGGTTCATAGTTCAACAGGACATACACCATCGGAGATCCTGTTCGGCACAATAATACGGCTGCCTAGTGAAGTAAAATTTGGATGCCGTACTATGGAACCGGAAAAGCCAGATGAATATGTGGATAACCTCAAAGAAAAACTCATTGACATTCATCAACGGACAAGGAAAACCATAAAAATAGCCAGTGATAGGATGAAAACACGGTACGACGCTCATGCAACATTGATTGCATTCCAAGAAGGAGACCTGGTATGGTTTTACAATCCCCATCGACAAAAAGGATTGTCACCAAAACTTCAACAAAACTGGGAAGGACCATACACCGTTGGGAAGCGAATCAATGATGTGGTTTACCGCATTCAGAGAGGGTTGAGAGGCAAGCTTAAGGTAGTTCACTCTGACCGTTTACATCGCTATAACGGTGATGACGGGAGTAATGGATTTAATCGGGACGATCAATCCTAAGAGGGGGGCAATGTGGTGAATATGCCCATTTATGCAAACAACGACATATTTTATTCTTCTATAACAGAATAAATTAGTAGCGCCATCTTTGAACAAAAGATTAACTAATGTTATCCAATACCTTAACCACACTAATGTTATCCAATACATAAACCACTGAAAACTGCTTTAATTAACTGAACGAAAGCTTTTGAGAGCTTTTGATCTACTTGTGGAGACTTGTGGAGGGGAAGCTTATTCCATCAAATTCCAGCACATTCCAGGACTTTAGAAGATTCTAGTAGCTTTTTCTCGGATATAAACACAGGGCCACCAGTCCGAAGTTTTGAGTTTGATTTTGGAAGTGAACGAATTAACATCGGTGTAAAATAGTGAATTGTGCTTGTTATAATAAAAGTATTGGAAGTAAAGTATTTGAAGTGAAATAAAGGTGTTTTATTTTTGTAAAGTAATTGTTGTTCAGTTTAAGAAATAAGTTTTATTGGCGAACCCTTGGCAAAATATTACAACTATTAAGATACAATCTGTTGTCTTACGGCAAGTGTCGAAAGTTTTTATCTAAAACAAAATTCAATATAAATTTACAAGATTTAAAAAAAAGAGTTACAAAATTAACAAAAGTTATTCAACAAATGTTGTGGGGTAGAATGTCGAATAACAAAAAATAACAAAAATAAAAAAAAATATTAAGAGTGTTATCATAAACATTTAAACTAAGATTTTAAGCAAGCCATGTATTTCATCAAAACCATAGTTAAAAAGCAATTCTTTAATCTTCTTGGCCTTGGTGCTACTGAAGTATGAAATTGAAAAAGTGCTGAGAATTATGTGGTGGAACGAACGCAAGATTTCTTTGACTACTGCGCAAAGCGTAAACAGATGTACAACGTGAACCACTTCTTAAGAAGTATACCAGAGCTAAAAAACAACGAAAAACTATGATCAAGTCTTCTTTTTCTCCAAATTGTTCTTATAATATGCGTTTGGGTTACTAATAAGGGTTGAAGGTAGTTTTTGTACGTACCACCCCAACAAACTATACCATATTGCAGTTTTGATTGAACTAGTCTAAGACCATAATAGAGAGTGATAGCGTGAGAGTTTGAGTGGAACAGAAGTGTTTGTAACTAAGTTCCAAGGTTTATAAGAAAAAGCGTAGAAAAAATAATGAATAAATTCACTTTAGTGCACCAATATAAGCCAACCTATTTTCTAGCTAGGGTGAGTCGAAATTATACGAAATTCTAAGCAAAATTAGTAGTTTTGTAAGATTTAAATATTCAAAATGAATAGTACACCTACGAAAAACAAAGGCTTGGAATCTCTAACTAACACCCCTTTGCAACCGAAACGGGGGCTAGCAGAAACTTCCCCTCATTTCTCACCATAAAAACAAAAGGGAGGATCGAGGGAGTTTACGATAAACAGAATGTCTATAAGTGACTTAACAGCTCATATTCGCGATTCTATAGCAACAATCTTAGACGCAAAAATGAAACATTTCGCAACTAAATCAGACCTTGATGAAATTGTAGCACAATTATTCTCAATGCAGCTAGAAAATACCAATCTTCAACACAGGCTACGTACAATGGAGTCTCGCTACATTTCGCTTGAAAACCAAGTGGAGTGGCTGTCAAATTAGGCCAATGAAAAAAATATAGTGATTCACATACCAGTCAAAAGTGGAGAAGTCGCCGTTGACAGAGCAAAGTCAATCTGCATGGATCTGCTGGAAATCCAAAATCCCGCAATTGTTGCATCAGCCAGAGAAATCCGTTCCACAAGAGCAAATGTTGGAAATGTCATAGTTGAGCTCCAAAACCGAGAACACGTTGGCCTCATGTTGCAAGCTGCAGGTAAGCTCAAGGCGCAAGGTATTTCCATCCATAAAGACTACCCTTTTGCGGCGCGCGAAAAGCGAAGACGTATAATTAAATTAAAAGAACAAATTGCTGCAAAAAATTCAAATCTTAAAATACAACTTCGAGGAGATAAACTCAAAATAAATGAAAAAAATTACTATCTGGATATATACACCGTTTACAAACAGAATCGAGAGCTCGAGTTGGATTAGGGTCGGATTTTCGACCCAGGTGTTTCGTCACGTGAGTTGAGAGCCCCATTTGAAGTTAAGTTGATAGGTCGTTGAGATTACATTTAATGGAATGGCAACTATATATTTATTTTACACAAAAACAGTTCAAATTTAATGAATTTTAGTAAGTACTTCACATAGCTATCAAAACAAATACATAATTTTACTCGCACATGTGCAAAAACATGTGGTGAACACAGCCTCAAGACCGACTCTTCGACACAGGTTTTTTATCAACAATTTAGACTCGACTCCGCTCAAGAAGTGACATCGAGTCGGTTGAAGCGCATTTAAAGTCAACGCAGGTATACAAAGGGGCCAAGCGAGCTTGAAGCTCGCTCGAATACCTCATGTAAACGGGGTAATAAACAATAGACTGACATGTGATGAAGAAGGAGGGATGACGATTGAACAGCTGCTAAGTGACAACCGAGAAACGTCAAGTTATGGTGGAAGCACAAGCAGTAGTCAGTTCAGTCAAAGGCAAATAGAAAGATTCGATGAAAACATTCAGCGTTTTTAATTGTAATGCCGTCAGTCATTGTAGCAATAAATTAAAAAATAAGAATTTTAATCATTATTTAAGAATATTATCGTTTAACGTAGCAGGATTAGCCAATAAAATATTATTTTATGATTTTGTCCAATTTATTAATAAGTATGATATTTTTATGTTGTATGAAACTTATGTAGATAATCTTCATGAGTTACACTGGGTACCAGCAGTGAGGTCGTCAGTGTATGTCAGAGCTAGTGGAGGGTTTTTATACGGTATCAAAAAGGATTTGAAGAATAGCATTGAATGCAGATTTATAAGTATGCTGAACAGAGAAGTAATTCAAATTGTGACAACGGGGGGACAAATGTTTATTATATCAGTTTACATAAGCTGCAACAAATGGATGGAGGATTTTACTAGTTTGCATAACTTCTTACTAGAATTTGAGAAAGAAAATGTTATGCTTATGGGAGACTTTAATGGCAGGGTTGGAGATATTCAAATAATCAATACTGAAGCAGAAAGATTACCAGAATTATTTGCAGAGTTAAGGGTTTCAACAGACAAAAAAATAGATGGAAACGGGAAAAAAATAGCAGAAATATGTGAAACAATTGGACTTACTTTACTAAACGGGCGTTCATAACACAAAGAAGGCAGTTTAACTGTTATAAGGGGTGCTGCATGCTCAACTATTGATTACGGTTTGATTAAAGGGAAATGGTTTGAGTGTGATGATTTTGAAGTAAATGAGCTAACCTATTCAGATCACCAACCAATATCTGCAATTATAAAATTCGATTCTGAGGCAAAAAACACGATTAAACAACTACCTATTACCGAAACTGCAATGGAAAGAAAAAATGAAGGAGAGGTACACATCAAACCTAAGTCGAGAACTAGGGCTAGTTAACCAAAACATAATTGAAACTATAAATGGAACAGAGAACCTAACAGCTTGTATAGTCAAAGCTGCAAAACCGCTTCAAACGAAAAAAAAGAGGAAAAGGTAAACAGCCTTGGTATGACTGGAAATGCGAAACAGCCAGGAAAAAGTCGTTTGGACTTTTACGTCAATTAGGAAAAAACGGAACCACTTATACAAAACACCTGTACCAATAAGCAAACAAAGAGTACAAAGCTATTTGTGAGCAAAAACA
Organism: Melangyna quadrimaculata; assembly: GCA_949320155.1. Classification (NCBI taxonomy): domain Eukaryota; kingdom Metazoa; phylum Arthropoda; class Insecta; order Diptera; family Syrphidae; genus Melangyna; species Melangyna quadrimaculata. The sequence goes on from OX439483.1 coordinate 214,928,353, forward strand.
AAAAGCATACTCTCTAGGATTGGCATCGATGCTTAAGGATGTTAAGGACAACAGATCCTTCTGGAAGATCGTCAAGGCAATAAATGGCGCAACCCTTGGAAAAAATATAAAAGTTGAAGCTCCGGTCTTAGCAACCCACTTCGAGAATTTCTTAAATAATACTCTGAATGAAAACACGTTGCATTTTGCGTCACCGTTTTTGGAAGTAGAAGCATTAGAACCGCTGTAACGCTAACAAAGCTCCTGGTGAAGACCGAATTCCATACGAGTTTTTTGTTAACTCGACTGATGAGTTCCTACAACAGCCAACAAAAGCTTACAACTTTATCTTCAATTTTGGGGAGGTTCCAGAAAGCTTTAAGAAAAACATAATATTTCCTATATTAAAGAAAGGTGACCCTAAAGAACCAAGCAACTACAGAGGGATCTCTTTCCTCAACACAGCAACCAAAATATTCACGGGGATTATGTTGGAGAGGCTTACTTACTGGACACGAGAAAACGATATACTAAGCGGGGTTCCGAAAAGACTACTCTACGGTGGACAACATATTCTCCCTTACTGGCATCGCACGGACGTATCTGGATAGAGGAGAGAAACTTTACGCATTCTTTGTAGACTTTAAGGCTGCTTTCGACTCTATAGATAGAAAAGCCCTGTTCTTCAAACTAAGTAACTTAGGCGTGTCAACGAAAATGCTGAATGTGGTGCAAAATCTCTACGAAGACAATCTTACACCGGTTTGGGATGGCAACACTCTGTCTAGTTGGTTCCAAACGAAAACAGGTGTCAAACAGGGATGTCTCCTGAGCCCTGTATTATTCTCAATCTTTCTCGATGATTTAACCGAATTCCTACCTGGTGGAATAATATTTGATGGACTTGCGAAAAAAGCTTCTGCTATATGCTGATGACATTGTCATATTAGCAGAAAGCCCTAATATGATGCAACTAATGATCAACAAACTTCAACAATATTGCTACCTCCGGAATCTGCAACTGAACACTGCCAAATCACAAATAATGATCTTCCGCAACGGAAGGGGACGTTTTTCTGGAAACGAAAAATGGACGTGGAACAACGATGATCTCAAGATAGTCAAAGATTACAAGTTTCTTGGTGTTCTTATGACTCCACAACTTTCCTTTAAGAAACACTTACAGGAAAAGCTTAAGGAATCAAAACGTGCTATTAACAGTACCTTGAATGAAGTTTTGAGTAAGAGAAATATTGTTCCGAGCACAAGGTACAAAATTTTCGATGCTGTGATGAGATCCATCATATGCTATGCTGCTCAAGTTTGGGGAATATACCAATATGAAGAGGTGGAACAACTCCTAAGATACTTCGTCAAAAAAATCTTCAGATTACCGTATAACACCCCAAACTATATGCTGCACCTGGAAACTGGTCTACCACCACTTTACATACACACGCTCCAACTTCATTTCGATTACATCCAGAAAGTTATGACTCAATCGAATAACCGACTCCCCCATAAGATAGCGACTTACCTCCGAAGTAGAAACCTGCAATTCTTTTGTGAATGGTCTAGGCTAGCCAGCGATCACAACGTCTTTATAAGAGATTTTAACGAGACTGTCTCAAGGAGTGAGCTACAGGATCTTACTGCTAAAATTGAAGAGTCCGCACAAAATGAATTTGAGAGACAAAGCCAACAAAATCAATCACGCACTGCCTACAAGCAACTTCAGCATGACCTTGGTCCAAACAATTATTTCGATGACAACTTCAACCTAGATATGATATCTACAATATTCAAAACCAGAGGAAAATTACTCTACCTAAATTACCGGCCCTACAATAGTGATAGCGATGGGGAGTGCACCATGTGCAACCTGAGAGTAAGGGAAGATATGCAACACTTCGTAGGCGTTTGTCCAATACTAAGTCCAATACGAAGATCATGTTGGGGACAAAATACGCTCTCATTGGAAGAAATCTTGCAAATTTGCAACGGAGAAAATTGGAACGTGTCATAAAACTTCATAAAAACTGCACTAAGATACCGGCAACAAATTATAAACGAAGCATTTTAACACTGTAAAATATCATAAGTTTAATATTAAAACAAGATTAGTTAGAAGCATTTTAATTTCACCTAATATGTTTGTATGTGTATATAAATTATCAAAAGAAAAACACTTATTTTCGGCTGACGGCAAAAGCCAATGCTCTATTGTGAATTTGTAAATAAATACTGAAATTTTAGAAAGAAATAAAAATCACTATACTGCTACTACTAGAGCGTTAAAGGAGTCTGAGACAGCAAAAGTTTTCTTTAGTGAAAAAATATGTATGACGTTGAAAGTAAATATTTCTTAGGTAAAAGAGTATGAGATTTCCAATTCATTTTATTGTCAATTGTCAAACCAAGATACTTATATTCAGATACAGTTTCAATATGGAAGATTACATCTAGGAGTATTAAAACTGTTACAAGTAGAACTGTTAATGGAAGTAGAACCTATGCAGAATGAGAACAGGAGGGTGAACATCAAGATATGGCAGATTAAAAAACATTACTTCAGTTTTTTCACCCAGAACAAGTTTGTGTGACGCAATCCAATGTCTTAACAATTCGAAATCATGATTAATATCTGAAATCAGTCTAAGAAGGCATAAATCAATATACTGAAGGAATTATTAATACCAATGAAAGTTCTTAATCAATTTAAAGATAAATTTAAAATACTAGAAGAAGGGTCAAAAACAGAAAATAAATTAGTTATCATTTTCAATTTATAGAAGTTGTGTTAATTTTTGTTAAGGAAGCACTAGAGTATACGCAAGCTAAATCTTCAGCAAAACCCGTTTTAGCGCCTTTAAGATTTAACTGAAAATAGAATTTATATAAATTAGAAATAAAATCGGGCCAAGTACTATTTACTATATTGTGACTTTCACTAAAATCTTTACCTATTATTACCTTCTGTTTTCTATTTTTAAGAAAAGAGAAGAACCAGTCATGAATAAAGCCCATAAAACCAGCTTTATTTAGTTTACTTAGCAAAATTTCATGGTCGACCGTATCGAAAGCCTTAGCAATATCAATGAAAAGAGCAGCAGTGTATTATTTTCTATCCACTTTCATAGACATTAGAACAAAAATTTAGCAGTGCATCCTCAGTTGAATTTTCGGTTCTAAAACCATACTTATTTGAACTAAAAAATGAAAGATTATCAAGATATGTAAGGATTTTAGTTTTTAGAACTTTCTCGAAAATTTTAGAGAACACAGATAGAGCTAAAAAAAAGTATGCCATCTGATTTGTTTGGAAAATATGAATTTACGGAAAGAATTCAAAAAATCGTTACAGCGGCTTTCTTAAAAATTAATGTTTTATATATTAAAATTCTTGAACATTTTTAAAAATAAAATTTGGTATGCCAACTTTTAGAAGTACCTAAATAAAATAAAATTTAACACAAAATTAAAAAAAAATATCCATTGATCCGTTTTCAAGATATTGAATTTTATAATCAAAAATTTCAATATTTTTTAAAAAATCCAAAAATTATTTTTTCTAAAAATTGTATATGCAAAATTGTTAAAATTATAAAGGACCTCTTACATAAAAAATTTGGTTAAAATCACTGCGGCCGTTAACGAAATATTTGAAAACCAAAAAATGGGTTCTATGACAGGTACCGTTAATAACCGTTACACACAAAATTTTTTCTACCAAATTATTAATTGTAGTAATTATAGTAGCTCGTAAATTTTTTTTTCAAAATCGTTAGAACCGTTTTTGAAATAAATCAATTTTTGTATATTGGTTGTATGGCAGGTACCGTTATTTTTTGAGCTAAACAAAAATTTCTATTTCCCCTTTAGGGAATCCCATAAGAACCTTAAGTCCAAAGTTTGAAAAAATCGCTTCACCCGTTTAGACTGCAGGTCAAGGTACAGACAGACAGAATTGCGTTACCTACTTTTTTTGCGTTCTCTTTTCTCTATCATCTTAATGAAAATTATTATCTCGTTTGTTTTCTTGCACGAATCCTTAACTTGCCCTATACTACGTATATCGCAAGTAAAAAATCGTTCTACTGTAAGGGCATATCTCCAATTTTTATAACATCTGGGATTTAAGAAAAGTCTTACTTTGGTGTACCCTGACCCTTTTTAACGGTAATTGCGTTGTTCAAGATGAGCGGAGTGCAGTAAAAACAAGAAAAAACGAGGTTGATGGTGGTCATTGCTTAAATGATCATTTAGCCGAATTCTTCTTAGTTTTATGAGAAAATTAGGTCACTTGTTTCTTAATAACTTGAAAAGTAAAAGTCCTAGAAACCTCGTTTCATTGTCGACTAAATTTTTCATTGTTTGACTTTATTTTTATAAAAGCATTGAATTTAAAAAAAAAAACAAATAATATTTTGAAAAATAAAAAATTGTTTTTTTTTTATTTGAGTTTGAAAATTAATTTTTCAAAAACTTTTCATTATGAACATTATTTAAAACTAAAATAAAATAAAGTAAAATAAAATATAATAAAATAAAATAAAATAATATAGAATAAAATTAAAATAAAATAAAAGAGGGACTTTCTGAATTTATAAAATAGTAAGAAAGGGTATTGTAAATGTTACAGTTGTTTTTTAATAAACTGTTTTCAGTTATATGTAATTTTTTCCTCAGAAAAATGTCCCCTCCCGGTTAAAGGAGGAATAGACCACCCCCCTACCTACTCCCAGTTTTTGAGAAATTTTGAAAATTACTTATCCTACACGAACAATTATTTTCTTCAAACGTAAATAGGTCTCTAAACGTTATAAAAATGAAAATCTTTTTTATAACAGCCATTTTAATGGGCCACTAGCAACTAATTTTCCATTCTATCATTAGAAAATCAAAGTAGGTACCTACACAAATTCGTTTCATTTGACCCACCAAACTAATAATCTTCAAAGCTCCAATAAATGGCTAAAGGTTCTATTGGCATTTTCAAGCTAAAAACATATCAAGCTAAATACATATCTTTCCAATATCGCGATATGATGGAAAATTTGCAATTGCCATGATTACTGCCGGGCATTTATTCTGAAATTAACAACATCAATTATTATTATAGGAACTCGACTTCGGAGCAGGACACGTTACGAGGGGCATGTGGCATAAATCCAGTGGCCCAGTCGAGTCGGTCACAAAGATACCCTACGCACGTATATGTAGTACGTATGTATGTATATGAGATGCTTTGTAATTGATTTTAATTGTGTTAAACAGATTTGTATTAATTTTAGATACTTGTATAGGGATATGATCTGAATCCAGGCCAATACCCTTGGCTATTCACATGTGTTAAGGGTGACCTGTCCAAATGTATAAAGTCGCTTAGTTTTGGCATCATGGTAGATATGGTCGATGATGAGTAAAATAATGTTAAACTAAAGCAGCGTCCACATTATGCCGACCAACATTGTTGATTTAAATTGTCGATAAACATGCTAGTGTGTACGTGTGTAAGTGTATACTGTCTTGCGTCCATACAAACACTCATTTACGTAGGTACCTACTCAATTTTCTACGTCCATTTCATTTTAAATAACAACAAAAATAAGACAATAAACGAAAACAAAACTGTGTCTTATAACACAAATAAAAACAGCGCATGCGCAATACAAATGACAGCTGTGTTCATCAACCTTGTTGATTTCTATCCATTTGAGTCGGGTTACGTTCGGGTCAGCAAAAGTTGAAAGACTCTGTTTATTTACACGTACACATCAACTCAACATTGTTGTTCAGCACTGTTGATATACACAAATCAACATAATGTGGACGCTGCTTAATGTTTGTATTTAATCTTGTTTCCTGTTATGCCTTAAGCTATTAAAATTGGCGGTAGCCAAAGCACAAGAGAGGTACCTATAAAGATTTAAATACGATTAGTACGGTCAAGTTAGATTTCAATATATGGCGCGCTGGGACCTAAATCCGAGGTCAAGTTTGACTTCACTACTTGATAGGGTATTGGTTCACGAGTCTAAAACCACATTTTGCACAACTGTACATTGAGTCATTTGGCCGCCATTTTGTTTTTAATGTTCATTTTGATTTTTGCTTTTAACTCGCGCATTTTTGAACCTAGAAAATAAAGTTGTACTACAAACTTCTAGAAAATTAAATTTTTACAAAATTTGTTAAACAACTTTTCTCGCTAATCACTCTTGTTTAAAAGTAACGTCACATTTAAAAAAAAATTAAAAACAAATTTTTTGTAATCGCTTATAATTTTTTTTTCACTCAAATCGAAAAAAATACCATAACAAAAGTTATAGAACTTTTTATTATCTATATTGTTCACTTTTACAGTTTCTTAATTGGAGTAACGGTTCTCGCTCTGGAGCGAATATACAATATAGTACAGGAAACTATATACATTCACGTATGCGTCAAATCTGGTATTTCTGATTTTTTGCTGAATTGTTCAGGATATTGGCCAAGTAAATATCCTCAGTTTTCGACCCCTAGCAGCGACTGCTTCATGGTCAAAATTAAAAAAAAAACGCGATTTGTTTGCACTTTTTTCAGTGATTGGCGATTTTAGTCCTAAAGAAGTAATTTTAAATAAAAAGATTGTGCTACGAATTCAAAGTTACCTTCTTTGCTCCAATTTGAGCCCAAAACCATCTCTGTAGACCGAATGGTTTCCAAAATACAGCATTTCAAAATTTAGCGATAAAAAAAATATTTAACAAGTAGCTATGTTATGGTACCTGCCATACAAACAATATACAAAAATTGGTTTATTTTAAAAACGTCTCTAACGATTTTGAAAAAAAATACGAGCTTCTATTATTACGACAATTAATATTTTGGAAAAAAAAAATATTATAACGGTTTTTAACGGTAGCTGTCATAGAACCGAATTTGTTGGTTTTCAAATTTCTCGTTAACGGCTACACCGATTCGAACCAAATTTTTTGAGGTCCTTTACAATTTTAACAATTTTACATATAAAATTTTTAAAAAAATATTGAGATTTTTTTCTGAAAATTCAATATCTTGATAATGGGTTGATTATTTTTTTCAAATTTTGTGAAAGATTGTTTTTTTATTAAACAATAAAAGTTGGTATACCAAATTTAATTTTTTTAAATTTTCAAGAATTTTTATATATAAAAAATTATTTAAAAAAAACCGGTCTAACAATTTTTGAAATTTTTTTTTATAAATTCATATTTATCAAACAAATCAGATAGCATAAAAAAAAAAATATATTAATTTATAGTAAAAATTTATATTTTAAATCGTTTTTAAAATCTTTTTTAATGATATCCATAATATAATGTTATAGAACCACTATATATGCACATTGTCAATTTTAAGCTACATTCAAGTTGTTAGCTACGAGAGCATATTTTGGAAACCATTCGGTCTACAGAGATGGTTTTGGTCTCAAATTGGAACAAAGAAGGTTACTTTGAAGTCGTAGCAGAATCTTTTTATTTAAAATTACTTCCTTAGGACTAAAATCGCCAATCACTGAAAAAAGTGCAAACAAATCGCGTTTTTTTTTTATTTTTGACCATGAAGCAGTCGCTGCTGGCGCTGGGGGGGTTCGAAAACTGAGGACTTTTAAACAAGAGTGATTGGCGAGAAAAGTTTTTTAACATATTTTGTAGAAAATTTAATTTTCTACAAGTTTGTAGTCCAAAATTATTTTCTAAGATCAAAAATGCGCGAGCAAAAATCAAAATGAACATTAAAACAAAATGGCGGCCAAATGACTCTAGGTACAGCAGTGGCGATTCCTGGTCCTTAGTATTGGTTTAGCTACATGGTCTGGGGAAGGTTAAAATAAAAAAAAAAATAATACTTTTTTTTAATTTTATTGATAACGACAATTAATAAAAAAACTTTAATAAATTATAGGTACAAAATAAAAGTTTAAGATATTATCGATACATAAATTCGCTTCGTCGCGTCGTTCGACGGAAAAAAATATTTTCGCCGACTTTGTTGTGGTCAGTAGGACACTTAAGTTGGCACTGATTTTTGTACACGTACTTTGAACCCTTAACTATCATAAAATATAATGTTTATGCCTCAGGTCTATATTTGTATCTAAGTATCTAAATCAGACGTCGTTTCAAACGTGGTTACGTTTTTCTTCAGGTATCAAAAACATAGTTATTAATATTTTATAGCTTCAATTTTTAAAAATTATAAAATATGTACTTCCAATTTTTTTCTTATAAAAATAATATCAAGGTTTAATCCTCTTTTGGTTGTATTTTGGTTTTTGAGTGCAACTATTATTCTTTTTATTTTTAAGAAATGTCTTGAAAAAGACGCTTTTTTTTACATCAAAAGTTTTAATAATAACAAAAATTTCAAACTAAATTTATTATATTTTGAATATTAATTCAAAATATTTAAAATAATTCTAACCTGCAAAACAAGTTAAATATAAATTCTTAGTTTTAGTTTATTGCCTTTCAATGAGTTGACCATATATGCTGCTAAGTCACGAAGAGGGAATAATTATTATCATAAAATATAGTTATAATATTTATATCTTTTTTTAAGCAACTTTGGTACTGAATTTAAAAGTTCCGAAAACTGTTCACTTGGCTTAAAAAAGATGTAAATATTATAACTATATTTTATGATTTTATGGTTCTAAGTACGTGTACAAAAATCAGTGCCAACTTAAGTGTCCTACGCAATGTTTGCATCATAATTGTGTTGCACTTAGTTAACATCATATTTCTTGCCAAAACTATTTCACAAATTTAGATCGAATTTCGTCTTGTAGTACTCTAGAGTCTAGACTATTTGATTCCAAATTTTTAGAAGAATTGGACAATTTTTGACCTATTTTTTGAGTGCTTCAAATTTACTTAGTTTTTCAGATTTTTTTTTAATTCATGGTAAAATAGCAACACAAAAATAAAACATGCAATTAAAATTGATATTGTTTTGTAGAAAATTTTATAAAAAACAAGTTTATAGTGGACGGTTTTTTCCTAAGTTATAAGGGAAAATGTCGGAAAAAGGGTTGATTTTGGCGTTTTTTTCACTGTTGCATTTTTCCTGCAGCAAGCACAGGTTTTTCAAATTTATAAACTTGGCTATATAGGGTAAACGCACTAGTATCCGGACACTTAACGTGTTTCTTAACTTTGACTTCGTCTCACTTCCTTACTATAAATGCTACCGTGGATAGTTATATTGTTTCAAAGAGTGTAGATATTCCTTAATAAGAAAGTGTCCACATAATTTGCAAATATAACATTGTAAAAATTAAAATGAGAAACATTCAAAAAAGTTCGATTTTCACTAGTATCCGGACAGCAAAATTTAGTTTCCGGACGCTTTTGTTTTAGTATCGGGACGCAATTGTTTTGTATGAAATGTTAGTGCATTATTGAATAGAATTAATAAAAAATCGTAAATTTTTATAATATATAGTTTTAAATTAAATTTTAATTAACCTTTTAGCTCATTGATACATTATGTGTGTACATATGTAGGTGCGTATATAAGGAAGGTACAGTTGTAATGAATATCTCGGTTCAAACGTGTGTTTAATTACTCTTGTTTTCATGTCACGAGTAATACAAAATTATTAACATGTACATCTTTTGAATACACCTGTTATCAAAATACACGTGTAATCAGTATACATGTATAATCAGAGTTCCTATTTGAACCTCCCATCGGATATTAGAACCTTGGTGGCAAATAAGGCTAGTTTTGTTTATATAATTCTTTGCTGCTTGCGGGCGATAATGTAATACTAAATACAACTGTATTACTAAAAACACATGTACAACTAAGACTCTACATGTCTTAATACACGAACAATTCGATTGTAGATACATATGTTGGAACATATATCCTATGTACACGTGCAATTTAAAGCTTTAAATGTTACCTATATCTACCCTTCATTTTGAGGCTTGACAGTTTTAGAGCTAAGCTCCAAAAATTTTCAGAGCCTAGCTTAGGTTTTGTTGAATCAGTTATTTTTACACTTAAATTTTATTTTTTTAAAACCCGTTTTTTAGACTAATTCTTGTCGGATCTGATGTATAGAAAGTAGGAATTATAATTCTTTCTGTTCCGTCTTATGTTTAAAAATACTTTAAGTTTGTACTAAACTGAACCTAATTGAAGCGCTGGAGTTTTCAAAACCACCATATTGTTAAACAAATACACCATACAAATTTGAATCCAAGAGCTCTGGTTTGAACTCTACACATTGTAATGTTTTGCATTCTATCATTAAAACACTTTAGGAATAACTTGTGGGGTGGGCAATTAAGCGCTTATAGCCTCCTCTAAATCCACCACTTCATTTCTCGTTATAAAACACAATTTTCGTTAGGTTTTTTTCAATTAATGTTTTTTTCTTTTAATCAATCATAGCAAGTTGGCCCACTCAAGGGTCATATTTAGCACCTGTTTTCATTGTGCTTATTTTGTATCTTGTAATATCCTCAAGAGCCTTTAATTTCATAAGGACCTAAAGGATCATTTCCTCGAAATGTTATTAAAGTTACAATGTACAAAATCCTTAAATTTCATACAAAATACACTTGTCCGGATACTGGACTTTATTTTTTAGTATCCGGACAGCCGATTTCTCACTAAGGAAACCCTGTCCGAATACTGAAAATCCGTGAGAAACATACAATTCTCTTTTATTAAATCATGTAGAATGTACGTACCTTTCATTTAAGGTCAATAAAACATACATTTAATATTTTTCTCTTATTTTCAGTATACGGGCACTCTGTCCGGAAACTGAAAATGAAGAACAAAATTTGTTTCAGTAACCGGACATCCAATATTTTGACAAAAACTTAAGTTTTATGCTTTAAGTAATAAAATCTATAATATGTATTTTAAAGCAAATTAGTCACTTTCTATTAGAATAAATTAATTAAGACTGCATAAAATACTTAAATCTTTTAAACGCCTCCACTATTTTTTTTACACTCAGAATGACATTTTAATGTTTCTCTTATAGCTGCAACACTGAAAAGACGCATAACTCTTACAGTGCTGCGTTAATGTACATGAAACCTTGCATACATTTGTTAAATATATAATAGATTGTGTTTTGATACTTATTTCATACCTTTATTGCATAATATGCCTATTTTTCTCAAATAAATGACCAAGTGTCCGGACACTAGCACTCTCCGGATACTAGTGCATTTACCCTACTACTCTAACATGCCCCAACAACATATCAAAAATGCAGAACTACATCGTGCTTTGCGAATTTAGCACTTCTTTTTGTGTAATTATTGACTGTGCTAAAAGAACTCAATCTCAATGTTTACTCAACTCATATCAATCAAAGAACACTAATAAAACAATGCATTCATCCTTCCTACCGCATTTTCCTAGAAACATATACGAAAGCAAAAAAGACAATGATAAAAAAACGTACCCAAAATGTAGGTACCTGAAGCTGCTTGCATACCTAATGTATCGTGCTTTATCGGATCATACTTACGCTTACGCTTTCATTTATTTAGCTGGGCTTTGCTTAGGACATTGTGTAGTAAAACGCTCTTGCATTCTAGATTGTATTGTATTTGTGTTTGTATTTTTAATTTGTATAGATACTATTAAAAATTATATGAAATTGTGCAGCGCAGATGTTGCAAGCTAAAATGATTGAAGGGAGACTTGTTGTATGAGAGTTTTATGTTGTGTGTCTGCAGGAAAATATAATTGAGAACAATATGGGGGTAGGTTAGGTAGGTATCTATTTTTTATTATTATATCAATGCTTTTTTGGTTTTGGTATCGCGTATTGTAACGCTGAGGCAGATAGGAAGATGGGGGTTTTGTGTTGTGTGAAGGAAAATATGATTTGAAAATAGGTAGGTAGGTAGGTGGGTAGTTTTTTGTATTTATCGTATTGATTATTGTAAGAAATCATTATCATTATTTTAACATTGCCATTTGTTACTTTTTTTTAAATAAAAAGTACATCATATAATTTATTCATTTAAATTCTTGGTTTAGCGGCGATAAACCTGTTAACTGAGAGGAATCGCCACTGAGGTACAGTTGTGCAAAAATGGTTTTAGACCCAATACCCTATCGACTAGTGAATTCAAACTTGACCTCGGATTTAGGTCCCAGTGAAAGTCTAACTTGACCGTACTAAATACAATTTTAACGAAATATAATTCTAAGTATGTATATATTTATGTAGTTACCTAAATATAGTTTTCAGGGCATATAACTACATTAAAAGTTGTCCTATACCTATACCTACATACAACAACCTGTGTATAACAACCAGTCGGCTCCGAAAATATAATGATATTTAAAAGTAGGTAGGTAAGTATAGGTACGCCAAGTTCTAAAAGTTTACTTATTTACTTTAAATCGTGCTCACAGCCCAGATGGACTACGGCCTCAACCAACAAGCCCTTTCAGCCAGCTCTGTCCCTAGCTAGCCGCTTCCAGTTGTGCGAACCAATTAGCTTTAGGTAGTTCTCCAATTGTGCGCGCCACGTATTATGAGTTCTTCCTCTGCTGCGTACACCATCGGGGTTGGATTCGAAGATATTTCCCGTGCTTTTTGTTTTGACAACAAATCAGTCAGAAAAATGCTATTCGCATTTATTGAAATACATAAATACATTTTTTTTTTAAATTCGAGCCAAAATGGACTATTAAGCTGGTTTGCGTAAAGCGTTAAAACTTTGTTTTCCAGAAGTCAGTTTATATGGATGCTGTTTCTTTTCTGTCAGGCTGCAAACCAGTTATGACAGCCATTCGAAGAAATAAACAAATGTCATTAAACTACCATAAGATTTTGGCACTTCCACTTTTGCCAGCTTACGCTATAAACGATGTCTATATACAAATTAAGAGTGACGTACAACGTGACGATAGAGAAAGACCTTTCTTATCTTTTTTTTTTGACTATTTCGAGAAGCAATGGCTTCAAAAGGTAATAGTATCTAGTATATATGCTATCGTTAAAGTCCGGAATCCGGTAATGCTGAAATTAACTAGTTAATGTCAGCATTATCTGGTTCGATCAGTTAATGCCGGAAATTTTCTGTAAAATTACAGAATTCCGGACTTTAACTAGTTAATGTGGACATTAACGTATGCTGGCTAGTTAAAGTTGACATTAAGGCGCCAGTTATAGCTTTCATTGAAATCCATCATTGAAACAGAAATCAGTGAAACAGGAATATTTTCTGACAAGTCGGTTATAGCCATCATGAAATTTTCTTTCATTGAAAATTCTATTCCCCATAAAAAAAACAACTTTGAGGTTTGAGTTGATCATTGAACGAAAAACTGACAGACGAGAACAGGAAGAGAAAGAAACACATTTCATTGGAACAAAATTCCACTTTTTGGAACAAAATACCAGCTGTTCATTGAAAACGATTTTCATCATTGAAAAACTAAAAGTGATTTTATTAGAAAGTGTTAAAGCAAACTAAACATTTTTTTTGTCTAAAAAAAATATATAACTAACAACCTTCATTTTGGTACCAAAACACCATCAGTTTTATTTGTTTAAGTGCATCAAAATTGAAAGACAAAATTTTCAATGATGGTTTTCAATGAAAGCTATAACTGGAACCTAACGTATGTATGCTGTCCCGTTAAAGTGCGGAATTTAGAGAGCCTGGCAGTTTCGTCAGTTTTCTTCGATTATTTTATTTCTCCACTGTAAACAAGGATGATTTAATTTTTTTTTAACACAGATTAATTAAAAATATGTAAGAATTTCTCGCAGATTAAAATATGAGATATATTTGAAAGATTTATCTCAGGAATCGAAACACAATTAGTTGAAAAAATACATCGCGCTGTTAATCTCAAAAACAGTGAATTTGTTTGTCAATTTTAAAACGGGAATCTTGAAAACATTAATTATACAGCAGCTCGGAGATCCCATTTTAATAACATAGATTCTAATAACCTTCGAAAAAGTAGATTTTTATATACCAGAGTTAGTTACTAGTTAGATACGATGATATTATACATTTATTGGCACATAGGGGGCCTAATCTTATACATTGTCTTAAGTTTAAAAGATTATAAAATATAAATTACATGTCAAAAAATTAAATCTAAAAGTCGGCTGACTTTATTGCCCTCGGGGTGTTCCGTCTCGGTTGTCAAGTTGTGGTTTCGGTGGGGGGATGGGTTGGCCTTTAGCCGCGGTGATATGCTGACCCTGTGTCAGCGTAGAACGAAACTGCTGGCTCGTTGTCCGTGATGATGTTGTCAATCAGGATTTCCATCGTACTGAGGTACCTCGGCTCGCGTTGTCGCTGCTGAGTGGCCATTCTTCTTATCAGTTGATTTGGGTGCCTGTTAGTCAGTTCTACAAGCTTCAGTTGATTTGGGTGCCTGTTAGTCAGTTCTACAAGCTTCTTTGCTTGAACTAGTAGGTACCTGTCCAGGAAATGATGGAAGCTTCTGTGTAAAGACGCTCGTTTCTGTGATGTCTCATTCGCTGCCGATCAAAATGTAGTCCAGTACAAATCCTTATTAACTTTCTTTCGAACATTTGAAGTTCCTTCATGGCCGTCTTCGAGATGGAGAACCAGACAGGGAAGGAATAGCTGATTACAGGCCGCAGGAGCTGCTTGTACATAAGTATCTTCGTCTTGTGGCTTTGTTTGTTTCTGCGTCTCATCAAAGGGTGGAGTCGGTGAAAGGCCCAGTTGGCTTTTTTGAGAACGTTTCGTGAGTGCGGGTTGAACCTTAACAACTCGTTGAAGTGGATGCCTAGGTACTTCACGTTCTTTTTGGCTGCTATTGTAGATCCGCCCGGAAGTTTCAGAACCAGACTTCTGCACTTGGCTGCGTTAATTAACCAGATGCCAGAGTGCACTGTAGTTAACTCACACAAAATGGATAGCTAGGTAAGAGATATTGGGGCATATTCATAGTCGCAGATAGACCCAGGTTTAACTAAGCTACAGGTTAAGACAATTTTGGCTCAATGAATACAGACGGGTTGGTTTTATGTTTTAATAAGATAATTTACTTGGTATACTATTCAAAAAGCTTCAAATATTTTGAAATGATAAACTTAATAAAATAGAATCAACGTCCGAAAATTCAACTAAACCTATGTTTAACTTAGACCCAGCTCTGAAATGACTATGAATACGCCCCATTATGTTTAATTTTTAAATTTCTGAAAATATGTTTTTATCGAGAATATACTAAATAGGTACAATCGCCAAGTCATAAATTTGCATCGAAATTCATAAATGTGATTTCTAGAACTTTACCAAAGACGAGTCAATCGAAAAAACACAATTGTATCGACTTTTGCAGCCAAGCGAACCAGTAGAAAGATCATCGTGTCTCTTGCATGAGAATTGAGAAATGCCTAGCGAGAGAGAGACGTACTTTTGTCTATTTTTCACGGCTCCAGTTGCCTTCCATTTATGAGTCAAAGAACCAGGAGTTGTGGCGCAGGTCAAACCAAGATCGGCTGGGCGTCAACATAAGAAAGCGGAAATGGCAATGGACTGAGGAAACCAAACGACGATATTGCGTAGCTTTAAAAGGAATCCTCAAGGTGGACGGCGAGTTGGAAGACCAAGAACAACATGGAAATCAACAGTTTTAGTAGAAACAAATACCAAAAGAAAGACGTGGGCCCAGTTAAAATATCTAACTGCAGACCGTGAAGGATGGCGACGATTTGTTGGCGTCCTATGCCCCGAACGGGGTTACAGGAGTTGATGATGATGACATAAAACCCGGTTCTATTCTATATGTATTTGTTATGCAATATGGAATGAAACTTATTCACTATCGACATTGAATTTTTGTAAAGCGAGTAAGCCCAGGGGATCAAGTCCAACATAAGCCAGCTTTTTTTTTTTGTTGCCTGACGAGGCAAAAGAGTTCATAATCGCCAAGGCCCGTGTTGTAGCCTTTGCTTATCTTGTTAGTGCCTTGCAAGAATCTATGTAAAACTCTTTAGTGCCTTGTCGAAAACTAGATTGTATCTCTGCGTGGGTTATCTTAAATAATTAAAAATAAAATAAAGCTCGAATGTTTTGTAAAAGAAGATATAAAATAAAGCACAAAAGTCGAAACACGATGATCTTTCACGGTATAAAAAAAAGAAGACACGAAAAACGGGACAGCATACATATGCTAATGTCAACATTAACTAGTCAGCATACGTTAATGTCGACATTAACTAGTTAAACTCCGGAATCTTGCTATTTACAGAAAATTTTGGACATTAACTGATCGAACCAGTTAATGCTCACATTAACTAGTTAATGTCCGCATTAACTGAATTCCGGACTTTAACGGTAACATATACATATATTTAATATAATTTTAATAAAATTTAACACTTATATTGGACCCGAAAACATTATGGTTTATAAGGAATCTTCCCGGACAACATCGGCGGTCGAGGCGTACAATGGTGTCGTTAACCGTTTGACAATTTTTTTTTTTTCAAATTTTTGCTTGATAATAATTCAGAGGAAGAATCCAGCAACGAAAATCCTGCTTATGAAGAAACCCCGAACCCAACCGAAACTATATATGTGTTATTTGCAAGGATATATCACACAATATCTTGGTACTTCCTTGCAGACATTTGAGGATGTGCAATGAATGCTACATTAATTTACAGGCACAAGCTGTAGCAAATAATGAGGAGCACTGTATTTGTCCTTGTTGCAGAAAAAATATAGTAGACACAATACAAGTTGTTTTGTAATTTTGAAATATAATTAAAGTTTTTAATTTTTTCAAAATTTTTTGTTTATATAATTTATTAATTTTCTTTTAATTTCTCCTTCCAACAGAGTTTTCGGATTGGTCATTTGAGCTTAGTGAGCTCATAAATGTCATAACGCCCAAAATGTATGTCATGATGCCCTTTTAAAACCTTTTGGGCGATATGACATTTTAAGATTTGGGCGTTATGGCATTTGAAAATTATTTTGGTCACTATGACATTCCTTTTGGGCGTTGTGTCATTTTTTGTTTGAGATTTTGGGCGATGTGTCGCTTTTTGGGCACAATGACATTTTCTTATTTAGGCGTTATTACGTTGGGCGATAAGACCAACCGCCGATTTTAAATTAGAACGCCAAGTTAACATCCCCATTTGATGATTAATCATCAAAGCAAGCCATAAGCTCGCTGTATGAATTTTTATTATATCAAATCACAATAGACTAAACATCCTATCGGATAGAGATGAATTTTATTAAAGTCAGCAATATATCGTCATCTCGAATGTAAACATCCTATCGGATAAAGATGAATTTTATTAAAGTCAGCAATATATCGTCATCTCGAATGTGACATTGGATGTGATTGGATATCGATCACATCATATATACAAATCATGACTGTATCCATCAGATCGGTCATGAAAGATATTTTTAAGATTAATCAGTTTTAAATTGGAACTCGTAGAAGTAAGTTCATAGTTGGAATAAATAAATACAAAAGTTTAAATAAAATTTTAAATATATTTTTTTAAAATTTCCAACACGAGTTAAAATATTTAATTGGCGCCCGAGCAGGGACACGGTTTGTTTTGTACGAAAAGTGAAAATATAGTAACGGTTAAATTAATTAAAAAGGGGTAAAATTAAACCCAACCGTTTATACTTAATTTAATTTTCATAGTGCAAAGTGCAAAGTGCATCCAAAGAAGAGAAAAATAAAAAGTATCTTCTCGCCCGTGAACTAACCAAAAAAATTCAGTGGTCCTACTTGACGTAAAGCATCAAGAGGCAACCGGGACAAATCCCAACAGATTAAGAGAAGTATGCACATATGTAGCAGAAAATCTAAAAGTGAAAAGAAAGAAAATTATAGAAAATCTAAAAGTGAAAAGAAAGAAAATTATAGAAAATCTAAAAGTGAAAAGAAAGAAAATTATAGAAAATCTAAAAGTGAAAAGAAAGAAAATTATAGAAAATCTAAAAGGTGGAAAGAAAGAAAATTATAGAAAATCTAAAAAAAAAAAGAAAAAAAAACTCAAGAAAATATCAAGTGGACGAAATTACATAAAATACAAAAAGTGAAAAAAAAGAAAATTATAGAAAATATAAAAAAGAAAAAAACTCAATAAAATACCAAGTGGACAAAACTATACCAAATACAAAAAAGAGGTTATTAAAAAAAATTCTGAGGTGAAAGATAAAAAAGGAGGAAAAGATAAACATCAAAAGCAGGAAGCAGAAAGCAGGAAGCTGAAAGCAGGAGTAAGAACTCATTATATTATATAAAATTGTAAAAAAAAAAGTGTAGACCAATATTAAGAATATTATATATAAACATCAGAAAAAATAAGTGCTTCTATAATAATATATACAATTGTAATAAAGTATATTGAAATAGAGTAAAGAGTATTGAAACATAGCATAACAATGGCATTAACAAACGAACAAATTCAAGGTTTGATCGCAAGATCAGTAGCTGAAAGCACACACGATTTACAAAATCGAGTGCTAGAACTGACAAACATACTGACCCGACTCACAACTTCTGACAACATAATTCCTCATACTGACGTACAAATCGACCCAAACGTAGATGCTAGAGAAAGTTTAGAATTAGTGAAAAGTTTAACTCAGTTTCAAGGAGATAATTATATAAGCTGGCGGACATCGGTTCAGCATTGTATGAAAGCATACGAGCATTGTAAAGGAAGCACGAGCTATTTTACAGCCGTGAATATTTTGAGAAATAAAATTACAGGGAAAGCTAATGATGTTTTGACATCACACGGTACACCATTAAACGTGGATGCAATACTAGGTAGATTAGACTTGACGTATGAGGACAAAAGACCCATACACATGCTGCAGACAGAATTGACAAATGCTAGGCAAGGGAAACAAACGCTTCAGGAATATTACGACGAGATAAGTAAGCTCTTGACACTTATCACTAATAAAACAATAATGAGTTATGGTCCAAGAACGGCGGAGACAAAAGTCCTTATAGACGTAGCAAGGGAAAACGCCTTGAGAGTTTTTGTTACTGGGTTAAACCAACCCATGAGTAATCTAGTGTTTGCTCTTAACCCGGGAGATCTCCCTAATGCGTTAGCGAGAGCTCAAGAAATTGAGGTTAATCAATCTCAAAGATTTAGAGATGGAACCGACTTTCATAGTAGGCAATTCCAACAACCAATTTTCAATTCACCAAGAGTGAATCACAATTTTGTAAATCCTCGGAATAATTTTCCAGGAAAAAATTATAAAGTAACTCCACTGCAACAGAGAATGGATCTTAGAAGTGGGAATTACCACCAAAGACCACAAAGCAGCAATTATATTAGTAACAACAATAATAACAGTAACAATGGTAGTAATACTCAAAATAGACAGTATAGTAGTAACCAATACAGAGATCAGCGGTTCAATAACGAAATACGCAATAATAATAATCCTTTTAAGAGGGATAGACCGAACAGTAGCCAACAGCCCTTAAACAAAAATCCTAGGATAAATAATTTAGAAGAACAGGGTAATTTTTTAGAGTAAGGAATGATTTACCATTCATTCGAAAAGTAGATGGTAAATCAGGTAGGGTATTTAATATTTTAATTGATACGGGGGCAACACATAGCTATGTTCAACCCGGATTGTTTAAAAATAAGAAACTAGAAATACCAAGTAGAGTAAAAAGTGTACATGGCACAACATTAATAAAAACATACCAGGAAATAAATTTGTTAGGCATTGAGGAGAACTTTTATGAATTAAATGAATTAAAAGATTACGAAATGATAATAGGAATGAGAACACTAAGAAAAATTAAGGGAAAAATAAATATTTTGGACAGTACATTGGAATACGAAAAAGGCATAGAACCTTTACTATTCAATGATGAGTTCATTAATAGTTCGATTATCTGCATGAGCACAGAGGAAACTTTTATAGAACAGCTAAAAAATATTTTAAAAAAGTATCAAGGGATTTTCACAGAAAAACCTAACTATTTACCATATAACACTAATGTTAAGTGTGGCATAGAAACGATACACGAGGAACCAGTTTGGCAAAGAGCCTACCCTTATCCGCAGTCCGCTGCAGTATTTGTTAATAAGGAGGTAGAAACATTATTATTGAATGATGTAATAAGACCAAGTAGAAGTGCTTACAATAGTCCAGTTTGGGTTGTTGACAAAAAAGGTTTCAACGACGATGGTACAAGGAAGTTACGCATGGTAATAGATTTCAAGAAACTAAATTCCTTTACGAAAACTGACAAATACCCCATGGCAGAAACATCAGTTATTTTGTCCAATTTGGGCAAATCAAAATACTTCACTACTTTAGATCTGCAATCAGGATTTCATCAAATTCTTTTACGAGAACAAGATAGACAAAAAACTGCATTTTCAGTCAATAATGGCAAATATGAGTTTAATCGAATGCCATTTGGACTTAAGAACGCTCCGGCAATATTTCAGAGAGCAATGGATGATATACTGAGAAATTATATAGGAAAGTTTTGTCATGTCTACCTAGATGACGTGATTATATTCTCGGAAACACCCGAGGAACATCTAAACCACATAGAGTTAATAATTAAAGCTTTATCAGAGGCTAATATGCGAATCAGTAGTGAAAAAAGTAAATATTTTATGGAAGAAGTAGACTTCTTAGGATATGTCGTATCATATAATCATATAAAGACAAACCCGGAAAAAGTAAAAACAATAAAGGAATATCCCGAACCAAAAACTTTACGGCAGTTGAGAAGTTTTTTAGGACTCTCCGGTTATTATAGGAAGTTTATTCGTAATTATGCGATGATTAGTAAGGGATTAACAAAGTATTTAAGAGGAAATGAGAAAATAAATAGTAAACAAATAAATATAGAACTAGATTCTGAAGGTAAAAAAGCGTTCCAATTATTAAAAAATAAACTTATAGAAGAGATAGTGTTGAATCAACCAGATTTCAGTAAAACATTTGAATTGACGACAGACGCAAGTAACTCTGCCATAGGCGCAGTGCTAAGTCAGGAAAATAAACCAATAACATTTATAAGCAGGACATTAAGTAAGACAGAAGAGGGTTATGCTACTAACGAGAAGGAATTGTTAGCAATAGTATGGAGCCTTAAAAATCTGAGAAATTATCTCTATGGTCAGACTGGCATCCGCATATATACGGACCATCAACCATTAAGTTTTGCGGTTTCCGATAAAAATCCGAATGCAAAATTAAAACGTTGGAGAGCATTCATCGAAGAATATGCTCCCATTATAATATACAAACCAGGTAAGGAGAATGTAGTAGCAGATGCTTTAAGTAGACAAGAGTTAAACATGATGAATTCGGACGTAGCAACAGTACATAGTACTCAGAGTAGTCCAGTTGAGGAAATTAAAAGATTAGGAGGAAATATTAACAGATTTAGGAATCAACTAATATTTCAGGAAGGAAATCAAAACTGCGTAGTTAGTAAGCAAGTACATACAGGATACTGGCGACATACTGTTATTTATAAAGATGATGGTATTTTTAATAAACTAAAGGAAGTAATCAGGAATGGTTTTAATGCAATACATTCAACAGAAGAAGTATTGTTCAAAATAAAGGAAAAATTATTAAATGAATACCCAACAACACAATTTGCTTATGTAGCCAATTTAGTAGAAGACATCACAGATAGAGATACTCAAGTTTCAATTATAAAGCAAGAACATGAGAGAGCACACCGTGATTCTAGGGAAAATTTTAAGCAAATTTCGAACAGGTTTTATTGGCCGGAGTGCTATAAGCAATTGTTAACTTATACGAAGGAATGTACAATCTGCAAAGAGAATAAATATGACAGACATCCAATTAAGTATAAGATTGGAGAGGCTCCAATTTCGAAGAAAGGGGGGGAGCGCATACACGCTGACATTTATTACATAGACAATGATCAATTTTTAACCATGATTGATTCTTTTTCAAAATTTCTCATAGTAAGACATATTGAAAGTAAAATTGACGCAAAGATTAAACTCATTGAAACAATACCAATATTTGGAAGAGTTGAAACACTAGTGACAGATAATGAAAAAACATTTTGTACTCCATCAGCACAACAGGAATTAGAAAGACTAGGCATAAAACACGAAAGAGTAGCTCCAAACCATAGTAAAACGAATGGAATGATAGAAAGAGTTCATAGTTCCTATACAATCACCGAACTTATACGTATAACGAAAACGGAGATTCAGGCAGAAACCAAAGAGATAATGCCATTTGTAGTAAAGAAATATAATGAATCCATTCACTCAGTGACAAACCTACAACCAATAGAGGTTTTTCATAATTTTGAAAAGTATATATCATTAGGAAATGTATTAAAGGAAAGACAAGACAGGACTCTTTCCTATTTGAATAAAAATAGAACTGAAATTAAATTTCGGCCAGGACAAAAAGTTCACGAAAAATCAACACGTAGGCAGGGAAAAGTAAAACCTTTATACAGGAAAAGAATAGTAAAAGAAGACAGGGGAAGAGTCATAATTGATAGTAAAGACAGAATCATACACAAAGATAACTTAAAGAAATGAAACAATATAGATACAATACTTAACAATTTCAGAAATATGACTATGAGTATTATTGTGGGATTACTGGCATTACTAGCCACAACGTCTGCTCAGTTGCAGATCACTAATTATAGCTCGGAGGAATATATCCTCATAGAGGACGGACCTGCTGCACTATACGATGACAGAGGAGAAATTTACCATGTTATAAATTTAACGTACTACAAGAAAATTTTAGACGAAATTAAAGGAAAGAGTTTGAGGTTAACTAGAGTGGATATAACAAATCTGGAAACAGCTGAAAAATTACTAAATCAACTATTAATAAGAGATAGATTTAGACGAGGAATAAATGAGATCGGTACACTATGGAAATGGATATCAGGAAGTCCAGACCATGACGATAAAATACGAATTGAGACAAAAATACAAGAATTAATAGATTCTAACAATAAACAATACCAGACTAACACACAATTATTTAACGCTATAGAAAAACTAACAAACGAAGACAACAGTATTGACAAAGAAGACGGACTCATAATAAAATATATAATTGGAGATTTAAGAGAAATTATAAATACTATTAATTTGAGTAAGAATGGAATATTAAATACTATTATTTTAAACATGGAAGATTTAGAACGGATTATGAGAACAGAAAAATTACCAATTTCAATTACAGATGCTTTAGATGCATCAGATTTTAAAATTATTCAAAGTAAGGAAATAATTATGCTTTATATAGAATACCCTATTGTTAAAGAGATTAATAGTCGATTTAAGGCTCTCCCAAACCAATGCGGAACATTCGTTGCGGCGAAAAAACATTCGCATCTCAAAATTTATTTACATGGTAGTATATGAGAGTGCCCACACCAACGCGGCGGAGAAACATATGAAATAGTTTTGAGTGACGAATGTTTTTTCGCCGCAACGAATGTTTCGCATTGGTTTGGGAGAGCCTTTATTGTGGAAAGAATAAATGTAGGAGATGGCAAATTAGAAATACCTAATCAAATTGTTTTGTATAATCAAAAATATAAAATGGCAAATTGCAAAAAAGAATTAAATAATATATTTTGTAAAATTAATAACGAAACAAATTGCCTTACGGATTTGTTAAATAATAATAAAGCTAATTGTCATAAGATAAAAGAAAATAACCCAAATATAAAAATAATTAAAGATGGTATTATTATTGTAAATGGAGAAACCACAATAAATACGAAAATATATAAGGGTACATATCTCATTCATTTTAAGAATAATGTTTCAATAAATTATAAACAGTATGAAAACAAAAGAACTCAATTTATGAAACATATTAAGCAAAATGTTCCATTGGAAATAAAAATTTTGAAATATCTAGAGTCAAATGACCAAGAGTTAAAATTCACAAATATAGATCTTGTAAGACCATATATTAACGATATTAAAGAACACCCAATGTTATGGGGTATTACAATAATTCTTTTATTAATTATAAGCATAATTATAATCATTAAACTATTAAAAATGTATAAGTTTAATCAAGAAAGAAAAAACAAAAAAACATTCGAGATAATGATGGTAAAATGCTTACAAGAAACAAAAAACGAAATTGATGAGCGATCGGGACGATCACTACAGAAGTAAGGGGGGAGTTAACATCCCCATTTGATGATTAATCATCAAAGCAAGCCATAAGCTCGCTGTATGAATTTTTATTATATCAAATCACAATAGACTAAACATCCTATCGGATAGAGATGAATTTTATTAAAGTCAGCAATATATCGTCATCTCGAATGTAAACATCCTATCGGATAAAGATGAATTTTATTAAAGTCAGCAAAATATCGTCATCTCGAATGTGACATTGGATGTGATTGGATATCGATCACATCATATATACAAATCATGACTGTATCCATCAGATCGGTCATGAAAGATATTTTTAAGATTAATCAGTTTTAAATTGGAACTCGTAGAAGTAAGTTCATAGTTGGAATAAATAAATACAAAAGTTTAAATAAAATTTTAAATATATTTTTTTTAAATTTCCAACACGAGTTAAAATATTTAATTCGCCATAATACCCAAAAAAAATGCCATAAGGCCCAAAGCTTATGTCATTGCACCCAAATTGTACAAAAACAAATTGTTAACAAAGATTTTTGGGCGTTATGGTTGTGGGCGTTAAGACCTAGCGCCACTTATATATCTAGATATATCCATCAAAATGCTTGTGACTTGTCACAGAAAAGTACTTTATTTTATTTTTGAATTTCGAATAGGTAGGTATAACAGGTTTTGTATCGATCTGCAAAAACACATGCAAAATTTTAACTCACATTAGACTACACCCTTTCCATACATAGATATTTGTGGTTGAGGTGTTTTAAATTTATGTGTCCAATACTTTAATAACCCTAAAGAAACTGTTCTAGTCGTGTTGAGCGTTCGGTATTATTATCATTTACCAAGTCAGATTCTCAGAGTTCTTTTGTTTGCTACCAACCCATAATTCGAGAACGAGAAGAAGTTAAAACAGAATCTCATCTATTTGCCTTCCTTCGACAGTATAAATGGATGCAAAAGTTACAGCTATATTGCCAAAAGACGCCATTGTTTCAATCCACGTGCATAAAGTTTTACTTACTTACATGTTGTCATTTGTTTTGTTCGTGTCACCTACCGCTACCGTCACCTTTATGCTTTATCCCATGAAATCCCACCAGTATATAGGTATACCTACAACAAAAACAACGCATAACAAAAATGACTTCGAGGACGACAACGAGGTTCAAGTCATTTGTCACTGACATACAGCACAGGAGGGAATGCGGTGAACGCTCACCTTTGGAATAATAAACAGATGAGCTGAGCAGCGAGGCTTAGTCCTCCTCTTGTTGTTTCACGAACAAACTTACCCCGATGATGGTACGGTGCGCCTCCCCACTGCCATCAAACCAACATATTTTTAACCCAAGGAAAAGTTTGGCATTTCTATTCCCTTCCCACCTTGCCACGAAATTGGATGGAGACCTAAAAGAAGATGCAGCTTTTTTAAGCTAAACGAATATGGCTGAGCTGAATAGTAAATTTGTTTTATGTGAGGGTGTTTACAAATTGTAAATGGCTTACTTTGCGTTTCAAGAAAGAGCTAACGCCTAGCATAACATTGAACGAGATGAAGAAGAATCTATAAGAAGTAAATTGTGTAAAGGTGATCTGATCATGAGTGAGTGAGTGAAAATGATGCTGACATTTTTATTAGCGAATACAAACGACGATTATAATATACATAAGTTTCAACTTTCAAGCGATTCAAACGACAAAAAACACCTGAGGTATCTTTAACTTAAAAATACCTAACGTCCTGGTATAGGATATATGTATCTAGGCTAGTGAATAAACCTTTTAGAAAAGAATAATTGCGTTCAAGGGTTTTTATTATTGATTATGTTTGTGTGGAACTTAAGCTTCTTAAAACACAAAATCTGTTCAAACTCATCTATACATTTCTGAAAGAATGGACAAAACGAACAGCACTTCAAAATATTTTTGGTTATTATACCTACCTACCAGTGGCGTGGCGTCCATATAACACGATTCCTACCGTCTTCCCTTTTAAAAATTGCACGAAAAATAAACATAAACATAAACTATGCAACCCTACCAATTTGAATTATAAAATTCGCACAAACACACAAACATAAGCTATCGAATAAACACCGTCAATTCATTATTCTCTTCGCTCTTTGCTCAACTAGTGAAAATACACTCTCTTTAAAAGAATTCATTTAGAAATAAAACACGTCTTTCAGCGTCTTATAAAATTTGTTTTGTATCCCTTTCTTCCCTTAGATTTTTTGTTTCTAGATCCTCTTTGTCCAACACGCAACAGCATAGGAAAAAATAAGACGGTCGGTGGTCCTCGTGTTGTACTGGCACATGCACTTGGTATGGAATGGAATGTTTTTCATTCCTTTGCTTGACTCCGTTTCTCTTAATATTCGTTGTTGGGTGAAAAATAACACGCTCTTCTTCGACTTATTTGCTATGAAAGTTGTACATAATACATTTTCTATTTTTGGATGCTTGTTTTTTGGTTAAGCTCAGTAGGTATAGTCTAGGACAGATTTAAATGCGTAATTTAATATTGGTAAGCGGTGAAAAATGAATTCATAAAATATAATTTAAGCATTGTATATGAAAACTATAGTAATATCATCAGAAGCGCCGACTACTGAGTCACGTAGTGTCCAAATCCACCAACTTCTCTCAACACTTTTTGTTGAGGAAACAAATTTGAAAGTCGAGATCTAACTCCCTTACTCCCTTACAATATAACAAGACTTACACTTTTTAAAAATTAATGTCTACGCTGTCAAAATCATAGAACATGTTTCAAACACATGCGCCACCAGCCGTACAAATCGAGCGAAAATAAAAACGACTCCATGAGAATACTATAGTTTTCATATACAATGATTTAAGGTATAATTGCAGAATTTCATCTTCTACAGCATATCAAAAGTCTCGCTAAATCTCAGCAGTGGCTTTTGGTATAAAGGCATTTAAAGATGGGTAAAGCGAAGAAGGTATGGTTTATCAATATGAAATATTTGGTATGGTTAAATGTAAGAATATGACACATGATTTAAGGGTACTTTTTAACGCTCGATCCAAACCAAAAAAACTTTTTTTTTATGGGACTTTTTTAGAACAACTTTAAATATTTAAAAAAAATGGTAGACAAGAATAAAATGAGTTCCTAAAAGTATCTGTAATGAAATAGTGTTAATTGAGTTAGTTGTGAAGTTGAAGGTTTTGTTCTTTATTTTTTGTTTGATAGCTATGTTAATACTTTAGAGCTAGGTTTTTAGTCTTGTCTTTTTATTGGTTTTTAATTTTTTTTTAAAGCATAGATTGTTGCTCAACAGATTTTCTCTTGGAGGAATCAAATGAATTAAGAAAACTATGTATCTTTTATTTATAATCGTTTTAATGAAAGGCCACTCTATGCGTCTTATGAAAATAGACTGAAAATGGAAGAGTTGTTTTTTAACTAATTTGAATGTATCTGCTTGTTTTTTTTTTTGTTCAAGATTCAAAGAGGTAGGTTTTTTTTACTTTCAGATCAATCATTTTCGTTACGTCTTCCCATTTCAAATTATTGACGCCACGCCACAGCTACCTACCCAATTATTTATCAAACCGTTAAGTTCTGAGTGATTTTGACCCCCTCTAACTTCCGTACCAATAAAGTCAGAAACTTCGAACGCCCAGCATTTGCTTAGCTCTCTTAGTTTTAGGCAACTCACCAATTTTCAATTCTTTAGCATCAATGGTTCCCGAGATATAAGACTACAACTCACTGACAGATCATCAAAATTATGGAGCACTTTCCGACATTGTAGAATCTTGTAATTTCGCACAACGGTAGGACTTGTGGTTATTACAAAAGAAAAAATCGAAAAATTAAGATTTTCCATTCAGGGGGCGTGGAACACGCCCATTTGAATAGAATTGATATCAATAACAAGGAGCACTTCTGATTGTCGTAGAATGATGAACGGCAAAATTTTAAAATTTGAGATTTTACATTCAGAGGGCGTGGCATCTGTCCATTTTTGCAGAATAATACAAGTTGGTAGACTGGTAGATCATGTGGTCAATACAAAGGAGATATTGGAAAATTTTAAATTTTTCATTCAGGGGTATGGCACCTTCACTTCTAACTTATTTGAAAATTGGTAGAGGGGTAGGATGTGTACTACATACAAAAGGTATGAATTTAAAAATAAACTTACCTTTTCTTATGAGTTTCTGATTGGGCGTTTATTCCACCCACTTTTCCTGATAAAAAGAATCTCTGCAAAAAGTAGTGATATCACACCAAAAACATAAATGTTAAAAAAGTAGTAGTTCTTCTATACAAAAACTTTTTTTACTTGGCAAATTGTCTTTTATTACCTGTAGCGATATTACGACATATACCAATCAAGAAACGAACCCTCATCTTGAACAATCCCTGATTAAACAATTCTATAATTTTATGTTTGAATGTTGAGAACCTTTTTGTAAATAGCTTTTAATTTTAAATAAAGGTTTACTCTTAAGAAGTTACAGTTACAGAAAAGACGTGTTTTTAGAATAGTGGAAATAAAGCATCCACATTTGGTGACCCCGAAATCAAATTAACGCGCAAGCATCAAGCAAATTTTTCTAATTTTTTTTCGTTCGCATAATCATTTTAATTGAACAGCATCATCATCACTACTAAATAAACATGCCGAATACGAAATGCGATGTTCCACCCAAAGACGAGGATATGCAAACTTCATCGGCCGCTGGCATCAGCGAATTTGCAGCACGAGTTTAAGTTCCACAGTTGCAAGGATACTCAATACACAACATTGAGTCATGGTTTACTCGTTTGGAAGCATTTTTCAGAATTCATGGCTCCGGTAAAATGAACCAAGAGCATCGTGACCAGGTTAAATTCAACATTGCCGTGATGAACATGGACGAACGCCTCCACGAACAGGTTTAGGAGGTCGTGAAAAATCCTCCTGACGAGGAAAAGTATGAAGCACTACGACGTTCATTAATTAATAACAACTTACATCTGGAATACAGTTAGGTGACAACAAACCAAGCCATATGCTCTCACATCTCAAACGCACTGACGTTACAACCGGACATAAGGATTTCTGGATGCAACGACTTCCAGTTTCGGCAAGAGCAGTGATTGCGGGCGTTTCCAAAGGCAACCCAGACACTTCATTGGAACAACTCACCTCCATTGCTGATGAAATTATCGACGCTGTCCGCACTAACTCAGTCGATGCTGTACAAACAAGTCAGAACCAACAAGTAGACGCTGTGAATTCCTCCAACAACAACTCACTACAAGATCGGGTCAAACAATTAGAAAAAACACTAGTCCGCATCGAAGCAAAAGTCGACCAAATGGAAGATCATCGTTCCTGATCTCACTCTCGAACGAACATTCAAAATAACCAACCAGGAACTTTACAGCGAAACCAAACTCAAGACAAAAACATCTGTTGGTTTCATAGTCGATACGGTTCACAGGCGAGGAAATGTGACACCCCGTGCAGTTACAATGAGATGCTGCAAAATGCTGTCGACATACCTGCACCTCCTCCAACAGTCAAGTCCACATCAACAGCAACAACATCAGCCTTAAAACAACTTGAAGACACATCAACAAAATTGAGGTTGAGTAGCCGTCTTTTCATCCAAGACCGTAAGTCAAAATGCCAATTTTTGATCGATACTGGTGCTGATATATCTGTCATTAGTACTAAAGAAAATAAACACCTTCAACGCCAGAGTACAGCAACAAAACTATTCGCTGCAAAAAATTCCACAATCGACACATACGGACACGTCAGACTTACTCTGGACATCGGACTTCGACGTCCTTTCGATTGGATTTTCATTGCTGCGAATACTGCACACAACATTATTTCCTGTACCATTTCAATCTTCTGGTAGATATGAAGACTTCTATAATCATCGACACCACCACCAAACTGAAGAGCCACGCTATTTGCACCATTGCTGATCCACTGTTATCCCCTAAGTTGTACATCGTAAATGACAAGTTCCATTAAAATACGTTTTGGGTCAGTCGGAGATAGAGTTTTTGGGACATCTCATCACTCCAGGTGGTCTAAAGCCAAGGCCTGAAAAGATCGAAGTCATCAAGACATTTCCGCTCCCCAAGTTAGCATGCGAACTCAAACGTTTTCTAGCTATGCTAGATTTTTATCGTCGATTTATTCCGCACGCAATAGAACATCAACAACCATTAATTGCGCTTATAAATGGAAACAAGAAAAACAATCGAACACCTATCGTCTGGAATGAAGAAACAACAGTTTTTTTTTTCAAAAATGCAAAAACGACCTCATTTATGCTACGGCACTCGCACATCCAGTTCCCGAAGCAAATATAATTCTTTGTAAAGACGCAAGTGACATAGCAATGGGAGCAGTGATACATCAAATTGTCGAAAACTCACATCAACCACTGGCATTTTTTTTTCAAAAGAGTCTAGCAAGGCACAAACCAAGTACAGCACATACGATCGTGAGCTTCTTGCAATATACTCAGCCATTAAACACTTCAGATATTTACTCGAAGGACGTGCCTTTACCATATCAACGGACCACAAGCCACTCATTTCGCATTTACCAGGAAAACCAACAATGCAACGCCCAGACAGATTCGCCACCTCGATTTCATTTCGCAGTTCTCAACACAAATCGTTCACTTAGCTGGTACTGACAATATTACAGCAGATACGCTTTCTCGAATCAACGCTCTCCATATAAACTCGGACACAGCAATTGACTATGAGGAAATCGCTAATCAACAAAAATCTTGTGATGAGTTACAAGCATTGCTCAGATCAAGTACAACATCACTTCGGCTCAAATCAATTCAACTTCCTCAAAGCAACTCAACAATCGTCTGCGATGTTTCCGGCTCAGCATCACGCCCATTCGTGCCACAAGCTTGCCGCCTACAAGTCATCTTTAAGTTTCATAACATTACACATCCTGGGAAGCTACATCACACATTATCAAACAACGTTTCGTCTGGAGCAAGATGGATCATGACATACAAAAATTTGAAGAACATTGCGTATCATGTCAGCGCACAAAGGTGAGTAGACACATGTGTTCGCCACTAACTAGATACTCTTTACCATCCCAGAGATTTGAACACATTAATATCGACCTGATCGGCCCACTGCCGCCATCAAACAATAGCATTTGCTTTAATAAACGGGTGGATTAAAAATTTCGGCATTTCTGTACGAATCACCACTGACCAGGGTAGACAGTTCGAATCGCATCTATTCAACGAACTATCTAATGCAATAGGCATCACACACCTTCGTACCACCGCCTACCACCCACAGGCAAATGGTATCATCGAAATATTCCATCGCACCCTCAAGACCTCAATCATGTGCATTAATTCGCAAAATTGGTCTTGTCAGTTGCCAATTATCCTTCTTGGACTTCGTTCTACATTCAAACCTGATATAAATTCAACACCAGCAGAACTTGTGTACGGGACTACACTTAAATTACCAGGCGACATGTTTTTTCCATCGAAGATCTCACCACAAACAGAATTTGTAAGAGAGTTAGTCACCAGTATGCACAATATTCAACCAACAGATACAGCTCATCACAACAAGAACAAAACTTTAATTTTTTCAAATCTCGAAAATGCAACTCACGTTTTCATTCGCATTGACACTCTCAGACCTTCTATAACACCACCACACGATGGACCTTACAAGGTTGAACAAAAATCAGCAAAAATTTTCAAGGTTTTGAATAACTACAAAATTATAAAAGTGTCCATTGATCGAATTAAACCAGCACATACCATAAATTATGACAACATTAATACAGCAGTTGATCCGTTACCAAATAGAAGCTCGCAGGAAACTAAATCAAGTGAAGAATCACCTCCAGCTCCAGTTACACATAGGACGAATCGCAAAGGCCGCACAATTCGACTTCCTTTACGTTTTGCAACTTGAAGTCTGGAAGGGGAGTACTGTAGCGATATCACGACATCTATCAATCAAGAAACGAATCCTCATCTTGAACCATCCCTAATTAAACAATTCTATAATTTGTTTGTTTGAATTTTGAGAAAATTTTTTAAATAGCTTTTAATTTTAAATAAACGATTACTCTTAAAAAGTTACTGAAACAGAAAAGACGTGTTTTTAGAATAGTGAAAATAAAGCATCCACATACCTAATTACTCAATTTTAAAAATGAAAAAAACTTCATTTAAGTCTGTATTCATTAAATAACAGATTTTTCTGATAATTTTGAGGCATCTGTGTAGCAGAGATTATGTAGTACCTACCTACTTACCTGTTTTCTTTGACGCAAAGAGAAATATTAAGTTGCGGGAAACCATAAGTTTTAACCAAGTTTTTGTAGAAATCCTGGTACTATCATGCATGTATAGGAGAATGATCTGCATTTTAATGTTAATTTCAATGAAAATACCAAAGGGTACAAAAATAAAACAACCTATAGATAAATCAAAAAAAAAACATTATTCAAAAAGTTACTTTGCCAAAACCAAAAGTTTAATTAAAAATTATTTTTTCTTTATTAATCAGCTTCGTAACAACATACTATACATGTTTTTCAATAGAACGTCACACTGATGCATAGCAAATTTTTTCTCAAACATCTATTTCGCCATTTTTGAATTTCAAACATTCATATCTCGAGGGGTAAATTTTTGACAATTTTTTTTTGTCATGTACAACTTTCATGTGTTTAATAAAATCTATCGATTGCAAACGAAAATCATTTCTGCATGCCTTACCGTTTAGAAAATAAGTTTTCGACCTTTTCATACGTTCACCCTACTTAAATTTAAAATTTCAAAAAATCCCCTTCTGGAAACTTTGGAAATTAAATTTCCCTTCATATTATACTTTTTTATATCCGTATGACTTACCATACCAGCTCAATTAGATAATTGAATAAAGGCAAAAATGGACCTTTAAAGCGTGGCAACTCTATGTTATGCCCTTTTCTAGGTAATTGTTTGTTTGGGCACTATCTTAAAACCTGTACACCTCTCGTCTGCTACAGAGATTATAGTCTAAGAGCCGACAGCAAATTTTGGGAGTGCAGTGATAACCAAAATTTATATACATGTATGTGCAGATATACGCAGTATTATGCTAAATTCGACCGTCTGGCATGTTTCTTTTTCAGCCGGCGGGGAGGCGGGGGGGTGGTCGTTCGAAAACGGTAATTTTTCCGATTTTGGGGTCGAAGTGATAACCACTTAAATTAATATATAAACCATATACGATGGTGTAATGATGTCAAAAAAGTTGGTCCAAGACGTTTTACTTTCAGCCTTCCCCTTGCCAGACGCCAAAATTGCGCGAAAATCAACTTTTGGGGTGGCGGTGATAACCACAAAAACAACAGAAATATCCCCCTGATTATAAAAAGTGTGTCCAAGACGTTTTGGTTTCAGCCTTGTGCTTGCCAGACACCCACCAATATGCGCGAAAATCAACTTTTGGGGTCGAAGTGATAACCACAAGAGTGAAATATCAAAAAATCAGAAAAATTCTCCTGATTATAAATATGTGTGTCCAAGACGTTTTGGTTTCAGCCTTGTGCTTGCCAGACGCTCGTTCACTTTTCTCAAATGCATTTTTGAACTTAAAATCTTAATAACTTTTTTCCTATGAGGTATAACCAAAAGAATGCTACGCCAAAAAATCAGAAACACTCTCCTGATTATAAAAATGTGTGTCCAACACGTTTTGGTTTCAGCCTTGTGCTTGCCAGACGCTCGTTAACTTTTCTCAAATGCGTTTTTGAAATTCAAACCTTAATTACTTTTTTCCTATTACACTGAGAGAAGGAATCGTTTGCGGCAAACGTAAAAATTGCCCAAACGACTTTTTCGTTTGCCAGCAAGTTTTGACAGTTCGTTTGCAGCAAACTCTTAAATTCGTTTGAAACAAACAATTCATACTGTTGTAGCAAAATTCTATCGTTTGTTTCAAACGAATAGAGTGTTTGTGTCAAACGAATGTAGTGTTTCTGTCAGACGAATAATGGTGTTTTGTAAATATATTTCCTGTTTGTGGCAAACGAATGGTGCTTTTAGAGTAAACGTTAATACTTTAACGACAAGCGAATGGGTCAATTGTTATAGAAGATCAAAGTGGTTATGACAAATGAATAACACATTTGTTTCTAATGACTTGTACGTTTGTCACAATCAATACAGTGACTGCTGGTTTTCCCTTAATTCTGAAATTATATTATATTAATTTAATTGAAAAAAATGTCAAGCTAAAAAAAAAAATTGGGCACCAGCAGGGATCGAACCGGCAACCCACGGGTCTATGCTATACCTGGAGTACAATTTTCCATTCTCCAGTCATATGATTTAGTACGATACTAAAAAGATGTGGTTTTAACTTTAGTAAAATGTAAGGGGATAGTACGCTAAACTCGTTTAAAATTAGCAAGACACAATTTTTAACCTAGTATCCTACTAAAATTGATTTAACATCGTACTTAATCATCTAAAACCCATTTGTTTTTCGAAATGAACATCGGAGATGTAGGTAATTTGAATTAATTTTTAAAATTGAAATTTTATTTTGAATGTTTTATTTTTAATGCAAAGATTCTTAAACTAGCATTTATTTTATTTTTTTATGCAAATATTTTCGAATTTTGACTTTGCTATTTTTTAAAGCAACAAATTTTCAATTTTGAATCGCATTCTTTTTAAATGCAACATATTTTCAATTGAAATTTGATTTTTTGTACAAGTAGTGCTGAACTTCAGAACAATACCTAATTGATAAAGCAAAACAAGTATTGAGACGTACCCAATACTTGCCCTCTATAGATTACCTGAAATTGGTTTGATAGGAATTAAACAAATAAAATACTTTTTCCAAATTGCAAGCGAATTTCTTTTAAAGAAACCTAAAATCAAAAATTCTTTCGCCTCAAAAGCATGAAATGTTTACCACAAGCATTAAGGTTATTTGTAAAAATAAGATTTAAAACTATATAGCCTGCAATCATTCAATCGTTTGCTACAAATTAGTTTACTTTCTACAAATTAACCATTCGTCCCAAATGTTCGATTCATTAGTTGCAAATAATTGTAATTTATATAGTAAACATAAAACTTTTTGCAGCAAACTGCATTTCAAAAGCTAAATTCGAAATCAATTCATTCGTTTGCCATAAACAATAACACTTGCTTGCAAACATCATGTCGTTTGAATTTGGGAAACATTATCATTTACCGTAATCAACCCAGGCAAATTGAGCTACGAACGAATGGGTAAGTTGTTATATGTTTGATGCAATGGAATAACTTTCTGTGGCGACTGTAATACAATTGCTACAAATGAAATACGTTTACAGGGATTGTATAACATTTCTAGCAAATGTATTACAATTACAGCAAGCGAAATTCGTTACTCGCAAACGCAAAAAAAATAATTTTCTCAGTGTAGGTATAACCAAAAGAATGGTACGCTAAAAAATCAGAAACACCCTCCTGATTATAAAAATGTGTGTCCAAGACGTTTTGGTTTCAGCCTTGTGCTTGCCAGACGCTCGTTAACTTTTCTCAAATGCATTTTTTAACTTAAAACTTTAATAACTTTTTTCCTATGAAGTATAACCAAAAGAATGGTACGCCAAAAAAATCAGAAACACTCTCCTGATTATAAAAATGTGTGCCCAAGACTTTTATTAAATCTTTAAAAAACGTGAAATAATTAGATATTAAAAACAATTATTCTTCGTCAGATTCATCGGATGAAGAATTTTGTATGATGTCATCGTCGCTATCAATTAAGTCATCTTCATTGTTTATTAAATGATCAATGCTTTCTGTTTCTGATATTTTGGCATACCATTCTTTTGGTTATACCTCATAGGAAAGAAGTTATTAAGGTTTTAAGTTCAAAAATGCATTTGAGAAAAGTTAACGAGCGTCTGGCAAGCACAAGGCTGAAACCAAAACGTCTTGGACACACATTTTTATAATCAGGAGAGTGTTTCTGATTTTTTGGCGTACCATTTATTTTGGTTGTACCTCATAGGAAAAAAGTTATTAAGGTTTTAAGTTCAAAAATGCATTTGAGAAAAGTTAACGAGCGTCTGGCAAGCACAAGGCTGAAACCAAAACGTCTTGGACACACTTTTTTATAATCAGGGGGATATTTCTGTTGTTTTGGTGTAGCATTTTTGTGGTTATCACCTCCACCCCAAAAGTCGATTTTCGCGCATTTTGGCGGGCGTCTGGCAAGGGGAAGGCTGAAAGTAAAACGTCTTGGACCGACTTTTTTGGCAACAGTACACCACCCAAGAAACAAATTTAGCTGTTCAAATGCTCTAAGCACAGCACTTCCAGAGCAAGTCTTAAAGCTCGTCACTTCGAGAATTAGCTCTAGTTGCGCATTTAGAGTAATTTTAGAGCTCTCTTACAGGGAATTCTATGACATTTAGAGCAAATTTCTGTTCGTAATCCGCTCGTTATCAGGGACTTAGAAGATTTTAAGCTCTTTAATTATGCATTTTATATCTACTAAGGAGCACCTTTGACAGCTTTTTGTTGGAATAAGTGTGCATAATACAATCGAAGAATAGTTTTATAATAGTTGCACAACATATTTTATATTTGTGTGATAGTTATTTTATTTGAAGTATTTATAAGTATTGTAAAAACTCATTAAGTGCGTAATGCCAACAAGATAAGTTATTTTTTATATTCCAACAGAATAATGGAATGATTATATTTGTCGGTAAAATAATTGTGAATTTTAAGTGCGCGTTTTGTTTTATCACAAATGTATTGAAGGTACTTCGCGCAATTACAACGCGCCTCCGGAATTATAAATATTTCGCTGAGATTTTGAAAATTTTAATCTGAACAAAATAAAAAAATCCTTAAAATTGTCAATTATTAATAAAATATTATGTTTAAAAATTACCAAAATCGTTGTGTTTTTTAATCGAAAACGGAGATCTTTCTCTTTCAAAATTGAAAAAAAAAATTGGTTATTCGAATCATTTTTTTTTTCATCGCCATATTTTTATTAGGGTAAAAGTTTCTTTTTCATAGAGCTGTAATAGCGCTTCAGAGCTGTAATAGCGTTATTTCAGAGCTAGTAGCCACAAGGTGACAAATTTGCTTTCAGTGCTGTATATAAAATAGGATGTTTTAGAAAATAAAAGAAAGAGTGAATATTCTGCACAGCAAATACCTAGTATATTTTTATTTAAAGAGTAAGTGTCCCTGATATGTACTTTAACCTTAACGAGCAAGTTTTTTTTTGTGATTCAGCTTTAGTTAAATTTCTATAAGTTTTTAAGCTTTCTTAGGGTATAGAAAAAAATAATTAATAATTATAATTATTAATACAACTTCCTTATACTCTTAAACGTTTTCATAGGGAAAGTTATTTATTTATTTTCGACCAATGATAATTTTTTTTTGTTTTTTGTTGAATTAATTTTGTTGATTTTATATAAGTTTGTAACACCCTACAAAATCAGTGGTGGCCTTATAATAGCTCTGTAAATGCTTTTTTTGACTATTTACAATGCGCATGCGTAATATTTTTATTATGAACCATTTGTGTGAAAGTATTAGTATTCATCTCTATAAGCACTTCTTGTGTGGTTCAATTAGAGCTATGTTTCGACGTTTTGGTAGGCGCATGCGTTAATATTTTGTCCATGTGTTGTTAAAAGCTCTATAATAACTCGTTAAGAGCTGATTTTTAGACAATGCTCTATTTTGAATGTTATAAACTCCATTGAGGAGCATTTTTTTAACATCTTGAGACGTCATTAGTTGTTAGAGCTGAAACCATTCCAGAACTTCTGTTATAGAGCACACTTTTTAAATAAAATAAAGAGAGCTCTATTATAAACTCTTACAGAGCTATGGTCTTAGATTTCACTATAATAGGGCTGTAGAAAAGCAGTTTTGCTTCAACTAGCTCCAACAATGTTACTTGGGCGTCCTCTGTGGTTTATATATTAATTTAAGATGTTATCATTTCGACCCCAAAATCGGATAAATTCCCGTTTTCAAACGCCCACCCCCGCCCCTGGCTGAAAAAGAAACCTGCCAGACGGTCGAATTTAACATTATACTGCGTATACACATACATGTTTGTATATAAATTTTGGTAATCACTCCACTCCCAAAATTTGCTGCCGGCTCTTGGTCTATAAGGGTATGTCGTCGTATGGCGCACTCCTCCACTATAAAAGTAGGTACCTAATTTTGTTCGATATTATACTCCCTGATTATATTTTCACCGATCCTTTATGAAATAATTAGGTTGAACGTTGAAGTAAGCCTACTACTTAAGGTGAACCAGAAACCCCTTGGGGTTAATAGTATTCTCAAATGTTTACCTTGGCATCCAAATGAACGAGTCGAATAATTTTCAAACGTAGCTGAATTCACACAGTAGGTAATAGGTCAAGTACCAATGTATATGCAAGTAAATATATGTA
This sequence comes from Melangyna quadrimaculata, assembly GCA_949320155.1. Lineage (NCBI taxonomy): Eukaryota > Metazoa > Arthropoda > Insecta > Diptera > Syrphidae > Melangyna > Melangyna quadrimaculata. Next base: position 214,967,026 of record OX439483.1, read on the forward strand.
ACATTCAGGAAAAGGTATATTATTAATACAATACTCGTATATTCAGTGCTGTGTAAAATTTTTCTACAATCAATATTTTTAAACTTGAAATCATTTGCAATAAAAACGTTTTATAATGTATTTTGTAATGCATTTTCCTGATTACATGCAATTTAAAGCACTTCAATTTAATTTTCTTTTAATCCAGTCATTTGGTAGTTGTAGTTTTGCCTGGAAAGTTTTGGAGTAGTTTTGAAAACTTTTTCATTTTTATAGATTTTGGGGTGCTCTTTCCGAATTTTCACTTTGCCACCTCGCACCTTTGCCGCTAACGCCACCATTCAAGGTAAAATGTCGAAAATATCAGTTTTTCCCATATATGTAACTCCGAAACGGTAAATGCTATCGAAAAGTATTTCATACAAAACTTGTAGATTTTGCAATTTGGAAGAAAAAAGTTTTAACTACATATGTTATCCTACGATTCACCGTTAAGAAGATATCGACATTTCAAAAAGCTAAAATGTCGCAAATACCCGTTTTTCACGTATAACTCCTTAACGGTTCATATTTTTGAAAATACATAATCTGAATGCAGGGTTTGTATTATTTTTTTTTTTTTTAACAACCATTTAAAAATTATAATTATTTTAAAAGTTGGACAAAAATTCTAAATTTCTTGTGTTCTACGTTTTACTCCTAAATGACGAAATTGTCGAAAGAAAACTTAGACTCAATTTGTAGACCATAATATTTTCTAGAAAATAGTATTCACTTTTTTTTCCAGGCAAGTGATAAGTCGCAAGATATTGGTACTTAATAACCGGCATTTTCAACTTTTTGTGATTTCTTGAGATAATGATATAATACAAATTATGCCTGCTAGAAAAAAATTGTTAATGAAACCTTATATAGGGCTACATTGTGTTTAAATTTTGTACATACAATTTTTCGATAAAACTTGCCGTTTAAAATATGCAAAAAAACTATTTTTTCGACATTTGACGATATTTGAGTATCAATATCTTGCGACTTATCACTTGCCTGAAAAAAAAAAAACAATACTATTTTCTAGAAAATATTATGGTCTATAAACTGAGTCTAAGTTTTCTTTCAACAATTTCGTCATTTAAAAGTAAAACGTAGATAACAAGAAATTTAGAATTTTTGTCAAACTTTTAAAGTAATTATATCTTTAAAACGGTTGTTTTAAAGAAAAAAAATTCATAATTTTTTTCCTATAGTGGGTTACATAATGTACAAATCGTGCATTCAGATATTTTCAAAAATATGAATCGTTTAGGAGTTATACGTGAATAACGGGTATTTTCGACATTTTATGTTTTTTGAAATGTCGATATCTTCTGAACGGTGAGTCGTAGGAAAAAAATTGTCAAAACTTTTTTACTTCAAAATTGTAAAATCTACAAGTTTTGTATGAAATACTTTTCGAAATC